>JAUZST010055422.1:0-24047 GCA_034779995.1 Parotocinclus haroldoi | reverse complement strand
CTGGAACGGGACGGAGCATGCGCGGTGTAAGTACGAACCTGGCCGTCGAGACGCGGACTGGCGAGAAAGTTGCCGTAGACGTTGTAGAAAGCTCCGTTTGTCCTGCGTATGCGGTGGATCGCGTGAAAAATGTCTGGTTAAAGGCTTTACCGGTTAAACCTCTGCAGGTCGTGCGAACCTTGTGTTATTGGAGGGTTAAATCTCTTACCCGTAACACCAGACAGAGCCAAGTTCCACCCAATAAGCTGGCACGAAGTGACTTATTGTTTTCATCCAGGTTTGAATGTGTTGTCTTACTTAGATGTGCTATTTTTTTTGCTTTTCTTCTTTGTCATGTGTGCCTGTCCACAGTTTCAGCACGGTATGTCGACCAACTGTAGTGATATGAACAGGATTTGTTGTGTTTTGGAAGCTGGTGTGATGGTGAGTTTGGCAGACTTGTGCCTGTTAGTGCTGGTTGACCCGTAGACCAGCTGGTATACTGGTATAAAGGCTAATAAAAGTGCTTGTAATTGGACAAAAATAATGAAGGGTTTTAGTATCAGGTACTAATATTAAGGTTCAAGTTGGTATTAGGAATAGGTACCTAGCTACAGTTATACACATGTTAATAGATAATGGTTTATAATATTCCTAATACAGTATCTTATCTATAATTAAAATGTCAGACACAGGTTTACCGATACTGCGGTTATAAATAGGCTTTACTAAGTTCGCAGCAATACCCAAGTCAAGGCAGTTACACAATAAACAGCCCTCTTTGTGAAGACCGTAGTTCCCAGTACCCGAAAAGGTGGCTGGTCCTCATAAACAACAATGCCTTCTTATAAAAACCTGTAGCTTTTCTTTGATGTAAAGCTATCAAGGAGCATGTTAGGGTTACTTGTAGGTTCTGTAATCCAGTCGTTAAAAGTCGTTTACACGCCCTGTAAATATAGCAATAGAAATGTGTGTGTGTGCGCGCGGTGTATGTGTTTATGAGGACATCTGGCTGCAATACCTGAAAAATGTGGCACTGTTAGGGCATGTGGGTGGTCCGGACAAAAAAAAGAACCTTTTTTTACTGTATAAGGACAAAATACTTGCTTGACATCAAAGTTTAGGGTTTAGGGTAACGTAAGCATTTGCGATAATACAAAATCAATAGAAATACATGGATATATATTGACCGTGTGTGTGTGTGTGAGTGTGAGAGAGAGAGAGAGTGAGTGGTTAATGTGAATCAGATGTTTGCAGGTCTCAGGCCAAAAGATTGCATGCTGAACAAAGAATGAACTCTTGTTTTAAAATCCAAGGTTTTGCTTTTTTTGTCCTCAAAAACTAAATTAAGGAACCGTCTGGGGGAAAAAAAAGCGTGTTTGATTTAGAAACATTATGTAGGTTTGTTTTTCTTCTTTAGTTTAGACTGGGCTTTAACAGTCAAATGTAGCTAACTAGTTATAAACATACAACCCTTATGTTCCAACTGGAAGCTAAATCTTCCAAATATATTGGTACGCAATGTAATGGCATTTTGAAATGAAGAATGTACATTTTATATAATTACAAGCATCGTATTGTAATGGCTGAATGGCATTTTGAGTATCGTTGTTGTTACAACATTAGCCTGTTTGCTACATTTGTCTTGTAGCCCCAGTAGAAGCTCTCGTAGCAAATGTACTTCATTCATTAAAGCATTATTTTACTCTTTCACACTAAAGTTCACAACTCTTTCCATTAGCCTGCATATCAATAAGAATCTCAGTAGGATTTTGGTTCCCTGCCAAAAGATTTGTAGATATGAGAACATTGGATTTGTTTTGGTTCTCAGTGGTGGGTTGGAGCCGGATGCATTTAGATCCTGTTTTGGTCAGGAACTTCAGGATTATGGTCAGTATGAGTGGGAAATGTGAAGGGTGGGCATTTGGAGGAATTCTGTTGTGAAGTTCTTAAACATAAAACAAACACGACAGACCAAGATTAACACTGGATGCTGGTTAATTATGTTAATTGACCAGTGCTGGTATTTTACAAGAAAAACTCCACATAGGAAATGGGCAGGGTGGAACTTAAACCCAGTTCTCTGGAACTGTTAGGCCATAATGTTAATAAATAAAATAATAATGCAACATTATGACAGAATTACTCACCGTTTTGTCACCAGTTTTTTCTTATGCACCAATAAACAGCACAGTTTAACATCATTTGCATTTGGAACAGCTGCTAATTCAATTCAGGGACAATTTTTTGAGTTGTATATTTTCAGGCAGCCAAGTTACATCAATTAAACTTTAAAAAGTAGGCGTTCTTTAGTCATTGTGTTCACGTCTAATACCGTTTTCTTGGTCTGTTCTAAATGGCTTCAATTCATTACATATGTTTAGTATATGTGTTTAGTGGCCTGGCCATCACAGGGCTGCCAAGGGTCACTGATTCCCCAGCTAGGTTTTCCTCCCTCACAGCCAGTCCATGCCCACATTGGACACCCGGCCTATCCAAAAGGCACTGCTGGAACTGGAACCTTTATAACGAGAATGGTGGGGTATCCTGTTAGACTGCTCCCATCACTAAAGCGAAAATGCATGTTATACATAATGTGCTACAATTTTTAAAGGATGATACTTGGAATTTAATAACAGAAAAGTTTTGGACTTCGATTTGGAGTCGATTCATACAAGTATTTGCAAAAAAAAAATAAATAAATAAAATAATCTAGTTAGCGTTATGGAAAAGCTCGCTGCAGTTGTTGATTTGAACTAAACCTGAGCACCATTCCAGGTGATTCACTAGTGGTTTTAGCGTGATCTCAAAACTTGTTAATGGTTCGTCAAAACCTTAATTTAATCGTAAAGATTCAAGATCACAGCTTTCAAAACCTAAGATTTACATCCCACCGTGTCGGCAGCGTTGCTTGCGTCGCAGTGTGGACACGCTTACTTGTGCAGCAGGTATGCTGCCTGAGGTGTGAGATGAAAAATGCTGGTGTGAAGGTTGTAAGGTAGGATGCCAGATTCTTCTTAAGTAGCCGGTTGTCGAGATAATTGGAGGCTCCACCATAATCATAGTTGTATATAATGTTCAGCTACATATACCCATGCTTATGGACTAAAGTAAGTCATGGTATGTCTTAATTACTTTAGCAAGTCTGTGTGACATTATATTAAAACTAAATGTAAAATTACTTTTATTTTTTCACTTATTCTTTAGCTGGCTCCGGTAAATGAGTACTCGTCAGACATATAATCGGGGTAAGTGGAAATTGTGTGAGTGTAGTCATGGGGATCTTTTAACAGAATTAAAGAACTGATTATGTAATCGAGAGTGGTAACGTAGTGGTTAAGGTACTGAGCAGTGTCATGAACAGAGCTGCCACTGTTAAAATCAGTTGATCTCAAGGGCCTTGATGACTGGACGGACCAAATAGTCCAGGGTTCAAGTCCCAACACTGCTTGGCTTCCAGCTGGTGACATTGTATCAGTGGGAAATTGCTTTGACTAAGAGCATAGACCAACTGATTAAATGTCACTGTAAATACAGTATAAGATAAAGGGTCTGGATTACCAATATAAAGGTTATGGGTTCATATACGCTCCTGATACTGGTGGGCTCACTAACCCTCTTGCTGCTCAGCTCGGTTTTATCTAAATAAGAGCATTAATTGGTCTAAATGTTATCCGAACAACTTTGAGTTTGAGTCCTTATTTGGAAAGTGGCTTTTGATTATCCCAGTTGGTTTGAAGAGATGCATTTCGATTGTTTTGAGGATCAGAATGTAGAGATCACCCAAATCAAGCCACAGTAGTCAATATGCAGTTACAGCCACTAAATATATCTGTTCAAACTTCATGAGGTTCAAGATGCATTTTAACTGCAGTCGAAAGTCTAAAAACCAAATCGCACCAAGTCACATCTGACATCCAATACCAACCTCTCCCTTTATAATCAGTCGTAAATCACACGGTGAACGTTCAGGAATGCCAATTAGCATGTGTGGCAACCGTCTTGCAATAAATATGGAGCGACACACGAGGTCGCTTGTCGCGTTTCTATTCTGACTTGCATGTTCTGTGTATCGGATTTCAGCCTGGTTAACCCGGGACAAGTTGGAGAAGAAATGTAAATGCAAGTGGTTCAGGTCTTTTCAGGATCCATCCATCCGTCTTAATATGTGTTTTTTTCTTTTAATGTGCTTCAGTGTTATATTTTTTTTAATAACACTGATTTATGATAAATAGTCTAATAATAAAAAAAACATTTAGCTGCTAATGAGCCTTGAGACAGTGCTTTAAAGAAGTGCGAGGCTTTAAAAAAAGTTTCAGTTTAATCGTTATTTTATAGCTGATTGGTTTTTACACACACATCCATAACTATGAACACATTTACGTAATCACATCCTCTGCTATTTAAACCCCTTGTTTGTCTTTCGGAGGTTTCAAGATTTCAAGCCTTCCTTCTCCAAGCTTCATTCGTTTGCGGTGTGTTTTAACCTATTTGCTGTAGCCCGCCCTAATATTAAGCTGTTTTTGATCCAAAACCAGAGCTGTAATATACCCAGTGGTGCACAAACCCTTGGATAAGACTGTAGACGTACGCGGTGGGTGCACGCGTTTGGAAAATATGCTCACAACAGTGTTGGCATTATGTCTTGTTTACATGAAAACTGCATTCAAATCACTGAAAAGTGATATCAGCCCTAAATCTGCAATCCCTGAGAACCACAGGCATGATGCTGTGGATGTCTCTGACTGCTAGTACAATCAGACCGTGCTGAAAGGCCTGGGGCCATGAGATCCAGCTGAGCAACATTGCTGTCAGCGCCTTCACCGGCTCAGACTTGCTTTCTCTCACAATCCCTCGCAGTTGCTGCAATCACAAACACAAATGCAAAGCACAGGATTTGTGCAGCTATTTATTTTATGATACTTCAAATGGAAGCTTTGCGTAAGCTTGCTGTGATTTAAAGAGTGCTCAGTTGCTGTTGGCTGCTTTTATATTTACACACGCATCCCAGGTAAGTCCTTTACATGTCGCAGATTATGGTGGAGTGTTTGTGTGCTGGCCTGTTTACTGCAATTTTAGTCTGCTGAAGGATCTCGGTGTTAATTGCGACATTTTTGTCAAAGCAGCAGCGGATTGAGAGACAGAACTGACCCTGCAACAACGGCAACTGCAGGGGCTTTTTTGTGACAGGTGTCACTTCCTTTACATAAAGGGGTCTGTTTTTACTAGGCTTGGGCCAATAAGGACATTTTATGATCATACAAAATATTGTAATTCAGAACTACATGCCACCTTTACAGTCTTATTTTATAGCTGTATAACCTAAATTACTATCCGATATTAGCTGCTGGGTTCAAATCCCACCTTTGACCATAGCTGATGTTCTTTGAGCAAGGCCTTTAACCCTTTGAGGATTCCCATGTGAGATTGAAAGGGTTCAAATGAAGTGTTGCAGCAAAAAAGGCCTCAAGTGTTTGTTTCTTAACCCACCGTAGGTTGTTTTAGTCAAATTTGGCATCCATTTAAAAGTATGGGACAAATATGTCCCTTGGTCCTCAAGGTATCCTTCAGTATTTGCACATGAAAAAGACTGTGGCGTAGAGAGTAAAATGGACACGATTGTTTTTTCATACTGCCGGTGGGCTGGCTGCATAGAGGATTTAACCACGATAAATGTAGCTAATATTTACATTTAGGCATGTAGTCAAGCGAGACCGGTACATTTTATAACACTTATACATCTTATAACGCAGACATTTGTGGGTTAACCTTTTGAAGACCAAGGTACGTATTTGTCCCTCACTTTTAAACGGATTGTGAGCCTACGGTCCTGAAAGGGTGAAGAAACAAAACACTTGGGTTATAAGATGTATAAGCGTTATAAAATGTACCAGTCTCTCTGACTACATGATTCAATGTAAATAATGATAGCTAACTTTATTGTCGTGGTGAAATCCCCTATGCAGTCAGTCGACTGGCAGTATGAAAGAACGATCGTGTCCATTTTACTCTCTACGCCACAGTTTTTTTCATTTGCAAATATTGAAGGATACTTTATCCAGAGTAAAAATGTAGGTTAAATATCTTTAAAATGCCATTTAAAGTACGTCTTTGTGTAGTTCACTAATAGGTCATTTTTCATAGTGCACAACCAAGTGTTGAAGTACAGCATTCAGAATAATATGAATTCATTCCAACTATATACTAATAATACTGCATACTAACCATAGACTAGAACGATTGTAGAATTTGTTGCCTGATCACAAGATGCTCAGGAGGACACTGGCTTGAATGGACTTGGCATGACCTCATTGTATCATCACTGCTGCACTCTGGGAGTGGCAGCGGTTACAAATTCCAGTGGTTGTTTTGTGAATGCTCGTAGGTTTGTGGGTATGTTAACACCTGCTAACAGACAAAAAGTGGATTGATACGTTACCTCTTGGTAATTTAACGGTGTTATGCTTTCATTCAGGCTTCGACAATGAGGAGACGAAAGTGAGGTTTTATTTCTAGTATATCATGCAACACCTACAAGGAAATGCATATAATATTATATATATAACATTTTATATGCACTGATCAGAAAAAAAACTATGGGTTATTCCACTACCCTTATTTATCTGAGCAGCGTTATACACCCATTGACAAAAAAAACTCTTTAAGAAGGAGTTGTTGGAATCCACTGACACTTCATATATAGGCTCTGTCCAAAGATGTGCCCCGTCCCAAAATCTGTCAACCGGGCAAAATGTGTATGAGTTTGTCGTAGAGGCAGTCAGTTTCTCATAAAAGGTACCCAAAAGTAACCTCTGAGAACTTTTTTTATGGGCCATATATGCAAACGCATAACCATTGCAGAGGTTTTTGGTCAGTAGCAGGTCTTCAGAGGACCGTTCTGTGGATTGCCGTCCGTCTCGGTTTCTCTGAATTTCGCTGAATATGAGGAATGTAACAGTGCTGTGTGAAAGTGGTGATCTTTCTGGGCGTTGCTATGATATGGCAGCTACGTTCCCCGTACATCAGAATCATCAGTTCCTTTTTCGGTTACCTGTGACGAGCAACAAAAGTTTTGAACTTTCTTTTGTCACAAGAGATATTACAAATTGTATAGCAGCATTCGATTTCTGGGACAATTCTGGTCTTCTCTGATATGCTCCGTGACGACCTTCCCACTTTAAACATGGCAGTCATGTTTCAGACATGGACTAAAAGATGGGTCCTCTTGCTGGGGTATTCAGACATGTCATTTTCCCTGTTGTTTCCGTGTCTTTTGACTCAACCTGTATATGTGTACACACACATACTGTATATATTATCAGTACAAGGAAGTACACATGAGGAATGTGGAAGAGCAGCATGGCAACACCAATTATAGTTTGAACGGCTCCAGTTTAAGGCTGACATAAGTAGGTGAGGTCTTGAAGATGCCACGACTAGGTGGGAATGTTAGCATAACAAATAATAAGAGTGGTTCAAATATTAGCTGTTTTACAGAATAAGGTACATTTTATACAATTGGATTAATTGTATTGTCAGAATTCAGCATTTTGCCATGTTTCTGTCAGTCTGTATTGGAAGGCCGTAGCCTTGCTAGCCGTACAGTTATAAAGCATAAACAGTCAGTGAGATAGATCATGTAAGCATGCGTCATGTCTACTGCAAACCATTTGTCACTGTTGTTGACTTTAGAAATGTGGGATTTTAGTGACAGGAAGGATCTGTAAAAGTTTGCTCCCTCCTGTTTATTTAATCAGGCTTAACCGTCAGAAGTCGGCGTTTTACAGCTCAGCCCACTGATATGCATGAAGTAAAATTGTGTAACTTTGCTCTTATTTAATATTCGTTAATATTTAGCTGTTTTGACACACTTCCTCTCAATCTGGCAACGAAACTATCGCCTGCATAACAAAAGCGGGTTGTTTCAGTCGCCTTTAAAAGTATCGAACAAATATCTCTCTAGATCCTTAAAGGGTTAAGGTCTTGTTCAGTTTTTTGGTGATGAAACTGTAGTGGGTTGATTTTTTTTTTTTGGTCTTGGTTCAGTTTCTGCCATCATCGCGTTCCCCGCCCTTCCTTTCCTTTTGTCCTTTTACCTAATGATGAATAAACGTTGAGTCCCCATCTGACTTCCTACACAGATTTCATCATATTATTCAACTATGTCCTTGTGCGCCCAGCTCTGTGGGTTTTCTGACGCTGCTAGTTTTCAGAACGTCCAGACAGGTCTGCTGGCACCAGGTTGCACTCCATCGAGTTTCCAGTCTCACTGTGTATTCCATTGAATCGCCCACTGTTTTACCAGGGATATGTTCCTTGCTGACACACCTTAGTTTCACTGAAAAAAAATATTAAAGCAGAGAATACACTTGCGTTCCAGAGAATATTACCTTTTTCTTCTGAAAACACTAACTCCTTCTGCATGTCACGGATTCTAGGCACAAAAGAACATCCAAAAAGAAATGGTTAGTTGAGTTTGAAGAAACTTGACTGGTCTGTAATTCAGCTCCACCCAAGTACTTTGAATGAACTGGAACACTTTAATGTTTTATTAGCTTGCAGCTGCTGTGGCTCAGAGGTATGAGCTACTGGATACAGCAGTTCCAATGGGCCTGGGTTTGAACCCCAGACTTTGCTTGCACTGTGTAGGTGGAGTGGTGCAGTTATAAAACGCTGCAACGGAGCGCTTCCCTGTCTATCCCAGATAAATTCAGGGATAGGCTATGGACTCCAGTTCCTGAACCCTGACATCCTGACATCCATCCATAAGACTATTTCATTTTACAATAAAAAAAAAGTTAACATAACATAAGTACATAGTGGCTGCATCAAAGCTCATGTATGATCACTTTTTTTTAATTGTCTTTAGCTTAATTACTTTATAATCTTCACTCAGCCGCTAATGGGAGGATGTTGGGTTTGAGTTCAGTCACTTCTTCATACTTGTGGTTGATAAACCTGTGTTCTCATGCATCAGGTGGATGGTTTGATGTTTCGCTTTACACAGTGACAGCTTTCTGGAAAAAATCCAGCCTTCCAGATCTGCAGAGATAATCGAGAACTGCATGGTGACTTTAACCTGCATCAGATCAGTCAGAAAGTGTATTTTAAATAAACATAACAGACCAGTGAGAATACAAAGCAGAACCAGATTGGTTTTACAATTGTGTATTTTTGTTTCTGTTTAAATCCCAGGGAAATTGAAATGGTGGTTTAATAAATAAATAAAACAAGTATAAATAAAATTGAATTGAATTGCAGTTTAGTCAGGTAAATGTTGACTTGTGGGCACTCTCTCTTTCTGATTTTTTTAAACATAGTACTGTCTGATTCCAATTGTTATATTTTTTTCGAGAATTATAAATGATGGATAACAAAACTCTAACTCTAACTCAAACAAAATGAAATTGGTGGATCTCAATTCCACTCAATTCAGATTTCAGTTACCTGTGAGGAACGACAAAAGTTTCTGCCTTGATTACTTTTGAACCAAAGGAGATATTGCAAATCTTGATTGCGGCAGTCGATTTCGCAGACAATTCTGGTCTTTTTTTGATATGCTACCAGACCACCTTCCACTTTCACTCGTTCTGCATGCCAAGGATTATAGACGCCCATGTTCGGGACGTAGCCTAAAAGATAGACCCCCTCACCCATTACTTGCTGGGGTATCCAAATATATCATTTTCTCATTTGTTTATGAAATAAATGAGTACCCTCTGTCTTCTGCCTCATCCTGTATACTCATTACATTACAGAAAGTTTTTACTTTCTTTACGCCTAAGGGCCTCCACCAGACTTTACAGTTGACATGTTGGTAGAGTTGTCCAGGTGGCTGTCAAACCCATTTATGTCAGCCTACCAGATGGATCAACGTGATTCAGCACTTCGGAGTTTACGTTGCTCAAGAGTTCAGTGGTTATGACAGTGGTTCAAACTGTTTAAAGAAAGTGCAGGGCAGTCAGCTACACGTTGCAGTGGTCCAAACATGTTTTTTAGAGGGAAACCAGACTGGTACAGAGCCCAAAATAGAGGATTTGGATGACGAAATAGGATCTGGTGAAGCAAAAGGCCGAAAAGGACTGTGAATGATTTAGACAGCGTGACGAATATGGGAGAAACCAGTGTAGAAAAAGTCACACCTTAAGTGAATTGTCTTAGTCCAGTAATCCTCGCGCTGCTCAGGACAAATCAGTAGTAATCCAGCATCTGTCCTTGCTTCGAATTTGGCTGTTACATGTTACGGCTCTCAAATGACTAATGCCTGCTGAATTGAGAATGGGAACAATAGAACAAGTACCAGAAGACAATGGACTGAAGTGCAACCTGAGCTATGATTAGAGACGGTATGAATGCAAGAGAGCAAATAATCCACATGAAGGAGGACCGAGAGGGGCGTTGAAAGCTTCTATAGGGAGTTGCTGCTAAATCAGGGTTTGATAAAGTGACTCAGCGTCTGTGGGTGTGAGAGAGTCAGTAGACGTTATCAATGCGTGATGCACTTCACAAGCCTAGATAAAAACCAGGATTCTTACTGGCGAAAGAATCCGAATGGAATGGCATGAGCCTGAGAGGTAGGAATCCACTTCACTGCCACTGATAACCTTCACATGTATTTTAATGAATAATACAAGGCTTTGTAGCTCATGAGAAAAAAAAAAAGGTTTGTTAGCCAGTGACCTGTCAACCTGGCTAATAAGCTGTGTTGCCAAATGAAATGAGATTCAGTACCAGCCATGTGCCATCTCAGAATCTCAACAACATTTAGAGGGTTTTCACCATGCTTGGTGAACCTTTCCTGCCTTGTTTGCAGAAGTATAGTGGGAAGGGCATTAGTTTAGTCCAATATCTGTGTATATCACACAACATGATGAGGGCAGGTCGTGCTCTAGGTGTAGACCATGAAAATAAACGACCAGATGGGTAAACTATGGATGTGGCACAGTAAAATCAGGATGTCTCACAATTCGGAGGAATCTGAAAGAATCTTTTTTTCTCGCCACTGTTACCTGTGCCTATAGACTCACATATCATGAAGGAAGAGCAAATTGAAGTAAACCAGGACAGGAAAAGAAGGAGAACGTCCAGATAAAAAGGAGATAGGAATCAATTGTTTAATTTTGTTGAAACTCATCGCAAGTTTCATAAACCAGGGAATTATTTTGTATATATCATAGCATGGTGTAGAATACCTTAAACGTGATTAAAATGCTTAGATTGTATCTATAGCTGGTCAAAATCATTAGCACAAAGCTTATTTAACTATTTCTCAGTCCATTTCCAAGCACCCATCACTCCCGCACATATAGCTTTGTTTGTTTTGTTGTTTATTTGGGTTCTTTAACGTCTCTATCGGCATCAGTGGCCATCTCAGCGACACACACAAGGTTACATCCGTACACAAGTTCATCTCAACACCAGTCACATACACACACACACACACACACACACACACACACACACAGGTCAAAGCCAATTTAGATTAATCAATTAACCTAACACAGATGTCTTTGGACTGAGGGAGAAAACAGGAGTACCCAGAGTAAACCCACCCAGAAACGGGGAAACATGCAGACTCCACACAGAACGGACCCAGGCTGCTCCACCCTAAGATTGAACCCGGGATTTTATTGCCGTGAGGCAGCGGTGCCGCCCACCGAGCCCCCGTGCTGCTCAGATTCCCATTGTGAAGTGGAAAGCAAACCATCATAAAATGGGGCGTGCCTGTATTTTAAATGAAAGACTCTTTTCTCTGTGCGACAAAAGCTTTGAGAACGTTCCTTTTTCAACCGTCTAAAACAGTTTTAGTGCAATTCAGTTTAGCGCGGTTCCAAATGACTCCAAACAAATCATCATGAAAAAACAAATAAAACAGGCTTGGAATCATGAAATATCAGAATACCTAAGGGGATTTTCCCTAGAAACCCTGATATTTTAAATACTGCTCATTACTATTTTTGTACATGTGAATAGTAAAGGTGATCATACTATTGATTCATTCAGAGACCACATCAGTAACAGATGGTGTTTTGCAGGTTAAATGGTTAAATACGCAGGTTGTATTTACAGGTGTTTCAATTTTTTTCAGTCTGGACATGTTGCTCATCCACCTTGTAAAACAGGAGCTGCAGCTGTGGAGTAAAGGCAGTGTCACTGATGAGACAGGCACACGAGCACCTTGGGCTATACTATGTAGGCAGGCATGCCGTAAAATACACATTAGTCATACGAACATAGACACATTGATCAGACATTAAAACCACACAGCTTAATAACAAGTCATGTTGATTATTTCGATTCAACAGCATGTACGAAGCTCTAGGATATTTTAGACAGCGTGTCAACAGCTGGTTCTCATAGTTGACTTGTTGGCTATGGAGGAAATTATAGTTACAGGGCCATCATAAAGTCCAGACAGAATAGACAGTACAAGACAGAAGCGTTTCTGAACTGCTTGTATCCATTACTCGTGTTCTACCAAAAGTGGGTTCCAGTGCTCCTTTTTGTGGCAGCTGGGGTCTGTGGATGGCTGTGACGTGACCAGACCAGGGGTGCCCCCACATTACACCTTCACTGTAAACCATACTTCAAAATTGCCTGAGCATCCTCAGTGATTACCACGATCTTTTTGTTCATTTGGTAAACTCGCTCACGTTGAGATATTTCAATTGGCTCTTTTTTATATTATTTGAAATAACATGACCAAACTTTTGCACTCGGCTGCAGATATGTGTGTACTGGACAGATCAGAGCTGAGGTCCGAGACCGAAATAGAGACCTGTTTCAACTCTGGCCACAAAATGAATGGTTGTTGGGTTGATGAATAAGAAGGCTTTGAGAATGCAGGCAGTTGCTGGGTGAGGTCAGGAAAGAGAAAGTTATGCACCGGAACACTGGGACAGAAAATTATGGGATCTTGGCTGTGGTCCAGCAACACGTTCCTTAATCGGAAAGAGCTGAACAATGAGTCCGGGAATGAAATACGGCAAGAAATCTCACAGACTGGAACAGAACTTCCATTTTCTGGAAGTGAACTTATAGGAATAGCTTAAACACTTTAAAACATAAAGTCCTAATCGTAGATGAAAAGAATTTCAGTGCTAAGAGAATAACCATTCATGATTTAATTTAGTCCAAGATAAGGCTTAATCTGACGTACACTAGTCTCACAAAAAGATCAAATCATCTTAATGGACTTTCTGTGGCACAAGGGTTTCTCACTAAAAAAGCACTCTTAAAAAAAAAAAGCACGGTTAGCATTAGTGCTAAAGTCTTAAGTGGAAAGTATAATTAGTATCTTAATACTCACCTTTCCTATAACTGCAGTGAACAATTGGTAGTTAATCCTTCCTTTTTGGAACTAGTTTTGCTTTGCTATCCAGGTTGGATAAGACAGCGATGAAGCTATCAGTCAGAATCGTGTGAGGGCGAATATTACATGCTGTACGGTAAATTATAATAGTTTATTCTGACCGTAACTGGAACCTCATCAACAAGATAAACAATGTCCCCTAAGCACTTCTGCCCCTTTGGGAAGTCGAGGGGCAATGTAGCCATTTGAGCTATTCTGGGCACGTGGTTGCGCTTAGCTTGATATACTGCTAGCAGGTTACTAAGATTAGCGGCAGTATTGCTAAATAGGTTGCGTCATAACTGGAGCCAAATTTTTCAACCAGTCTTATGTATTCTGAACTAGGCAGTCCACAAAAACTCACTGGGTCGTCCGTTTTCAGTTTGTGTTCAGAGGCTTTGCTAACATCATTCCATGCTTTGTCATGGAACAATGGTAGCCTTAAGGTACCACTAAGTTACTGGCGTGTGGACCTGATGGTCCTGGGTTCAAATCCCACCTTTTCCAGGCTGCCATAGCTGGGTCTCTGAGCAATATTGCTCCCTTAACCCAATATTGCTTGAATTGTAAGACTGTATGAGTAGTAAGTTGCTCTGGATAAGGGCGTCTCCTAAATGCCGTAAATGTAAATGCTCAAGCATTACATAGTAGGTCCAATTAAAATACGGTACAAATTCATTAACCCATATTTTTAGGTTCACGGTTCTTTGTGAAACAAAGATTATTGTCAGAGTAAAAACGTTGCCTTGTATCGCCTTGATATGAGGTCATGTCATTTGCAGAGATGAACTTTTTCACAGTGCCAAGAGGCACTGGCCATGTCTCAGGTCTCCCAGGACTTCCCATATGTTGAGCAAAACTATTTAACGCTGTAGGCATCGTTATGCAAGACAGTCAGTGGAAGTACCGGTACTGTCCCGGTCAGAACATCTAAACTAGACGTTTTGCTTAAACTGCAGCGAACTGGGAACCACTACAGGGATCAAAAAGGAAAGACTGGACCAACATTACTGCTAGTTATTTATTTTGTTTATAACCCGTCTTTTATTTTACTCTTGCAGGAAGGAAGTGGAGTAAATCAGAAGCTGACATCATGAGCTCCAGCAACAAGTACAGCAGTAACGTGCTGTGTGAGTGTAAATGTTCTTGTTTAGCAGACATGTAGCGGCATGCTAGTTGTTTCTAAAGCATTTCTGACGTTTTAAAAGTGAAAGAGGTGTCGTTACATTACTTTGCTACTTCCATGGAAATGCTGACAGCGGGCATGCCCAAACTTTTCTGACTGGGACCTGGATAGAACAATCAGATTGTGGCAAACAATAGTAAATCCACAACCTTCTGGTTCCGTGTCATGCAGACTTAAGTGTTCCCCGTTACGCTCCGGTACAGGCATTCCAGACTGAAATGAGTAGCTTTACTACTGAAATGAAAAGCTTTTGTACTAGATTGTACTGGTTTCTTTGGTATGACATTTCGGGGTCGATGCATTTGCAGCAAAACTGGAACTAGCTCTACTAAGTGGAACTACTGGTACTAGAAGTGGTGCCATTTTTGTAGCGAAACTACTTGCTTTGGTACTGGTCCTAGATTTATTGTATATGTCCAGAAAGTGGTGTCTTTGGTCCTGCGCAGGAACACCTTTGGTACAGGACCTGGATCTTCAGTACTGAAGCTGGTGCATTTTATGGTCATGTACAGTTTCCATTCAGAGCTAAGCTTTATTTGGGGTCTCACATTACAGATCTGCACCCTTTACTGACCGGTACGGTAATCTAAATGGTCATGGTAGTGCAATTTAAATATGGAGGCTATTTTCATTGGACAGCTGTGTGCAAACAATTATATAAAAATATAGCTGAAAGCACGAGTGGAACGCTACCACCTAGACAGCATCCATAATCTTCTTGGCAGACACCAGAAAGTGTCCATGTTCTATACCGTGTTTACTGTTAAGACCGTAGTTGTTAAAGCCAACTGACATTGGTGGGATGGTTGTTAAATAGCGCTTACCTTTTCAATGATAAAAAAGAGATACTGTTGGGCTTTAATGTTTCTCATAACTAAGTTATTATGGAGCTGTTTCATTTAATATGAAGGATTACTGTACCTGAGGTTTTATCATGTTTCCTCACAGTCGAGTCAATCACAGAGGATCTGAATGCATCTCTGGCCACGGCGGACGAACTCTCTCGTGAGTTCAATTCTCTCTTTGTGGAGCTCTCCAGCACCACTGGGAGTCCTACACAGGTAACACATGAACTTTCACTCGCTGTAAGCTGTTTATTCAGTGCCTTAATGGACACAGGAAGCAGTTGGGTTCTGGTTCCAAAGCATTTTCTACCTGTGTAAGAGATATGTGGTTTAGAACCTCATAAAAGAAGTTAGTTATTGAACTATATTTTTTGTATGTGATTGAAGGTGAGGAACATATGTTCCCCAAAGTGGTGCAGAATTGGTATTTTGGTATTGTAACTTGAAGCTGGAAGATTTACTACTAGAAATGTCAAGCTTTTGAACTAGACACTACGTTTGGTACTGGAACTAACAGCCTGTATACTAGATTTGGTATTTTTGGTACTGGTACTCAAGTTTTATTTGTTGTTGTTCTGTGCAGAGCACCAACTCCAGATCACAGGACACCACCAGCAGCATGAGTGCTGGTTCTGGGAATACCAGCAGCATGAGTGGTGGTTCTGGGAATACCAGCAGCATGAGTGGTGGTTCTGGAAACACCAGTTCAAGCAGCATGAGCCGTGGTTCTGGGAGAACAAGTTCCAGCAACATGAGCGGTCGTTTTGGGAGTACCAGTTCTGGCATGCCTAGCGGTGACACCTATGCTATGGTCAGCAGTGGAATCAATTATAACAGCCTCAAAAGTGGATCTAATGCCAACCTCAGCTCCAGTTCCAGCAAAATCAATGCTGGACCCTACGCAGGCAGTGTCGGTGGGATCCCCACCAGTCTCAGCAGTAATCCCTATGCCACCATGAGCAGTGTTTCCAGTTCTGCCAGCAGAGATGGAAGTGGAGGTACCCTCACCCGAGGGAGCATGTCCATCCCCCAAACCTCAGGTCAGACATTTTACAGTGGCAGGAACCGCTCCACCTCTCCAGTCCCCCAGATTCAACAGTTGGCTTCGTCTCAGACCCAATTCGCTTACCCTGAACAGGCCTACCCCAGTGCAACCCTGACACCCCACACCCTGCCCCCACATAGCCAACAGCGGGCATCGCCAACCTTCAACAGGTCACATGAGTGGACCATGAGTGGATCGCTCCCTCCAAGTCAAATATACGATCACCAATTTCTTCCCAGTATTTTTTGTGTCCCAACCAGACCTGTGTACGACTCACCCACCTCAGGTCGTAGGTCACCCCGGATAGACCGGGTTCTTTCTCCAGGACCTTTCAGTCAACTTGTAGCAAACACGCTGCCACGCAACGTCATGCCTTCCAAATCTTCAGGTGGGTGGCGTTGGACACACCACATGAAAGAGATATTTATATCAATTTATTTTTGTTTCATCCAAAAGCTTAAGGCACCGTTTTACATGTTACTTTTTTGCATCAAATTCTGCTCACAATTTTGCTCATATTTAATCATTTGTAAGGCCTGAGAACTTCATTAAAATGTAAAGATATTGTATTTTTTCCTCTTTCTTTCACCTCCTGGCTAGGGGTCGCTGCTGTAGCATTATCCAAACCATTGAGCCTCCTCTTCCTCAGACACAGCTTTTCGTGTGTTTGTGAGGCCCAGCTGAGCTAGTTGGCACTGTCTGGACTCGAGCCTGTGTGTCTCTGGGCTCTGACAAGCTTGCACTCTGCTGTCGCAGGGTGGGCTAAAGGACCTCCCCTCATTTAGTCATGACCAGTCTTGCCGTTGTGATTTCCAGCCCTCTCAAAAAAGACACCGGCAGGACTCAAATCTGGGCCTCTGCAGTGCTGGAGCTTTTTTTTTTATTCCTGTAATTTGACCGGGGTGCACAGACTTTTGCACAAGATTACATTTATTACAGCTTTTAGTAGTTTATCTGTGATTTTTACACCTGGTGCGTTTGTTCTTTAAGAAGTAGGTGAGCCACATTGAAAAGCTTGTGTGGCTACACCCAGATTAAACAAAGAGCTTAAACAGGGGTGTGTGTGTCTGTCTGAAGTCTGGATTCTAACAATTCAGATGTGTTTAAAATCTAGCCTGCTATCTTATTTACATAGGATTCCTCACTGACTCTCCCCTATTTACGTTCCTTTCTAATTCACTCTCACTGCCTTCATCCCCCAGACGACACCAAGGCGAGTCAGAGGAACCTCTCCAAGTGGAACGAGACAGACCTGGATCTTTCGTATGAAAGGAAACCTCATCACACTTACGAAAGTGAGCCTGTGCCCCTATGCCCAAAACCTTATCCATGCCCCCCAACCCCCATGCCCCATAATGATAAGTGAGTTAATTAATCAAACCTTTAAACGGCTGCATTGTACATTTACGTAGAGAGCAGTTGGTCCATTTAACATAGCCACTGACCCCAGCCTGGCACCCCAACTTCACATGGTCTGAAACCACCACTGATCACATGTGGACTATTGGAATATGCCTGATATAAGGGAGGCCAGATGTTTAAAGATCATCCCAGAGCGGCGCAATAGCGAAGCTTCTACAGCCTTGACCTTTCCATCCAGCCTTTCCCTACAACCCTGTTTGAAGGTCAAATCATTTGAAAAATATTTTTAAAAACGGGAAATCAGTTCAGGTGATCAAGCATTTCATGCAGCATCATTTTTTTTTTTTTTTCAAAAAAATCTCACTTTTCAAAAATGCTTTTGCCAGAGCCCCTCACTTATTTCAGCATGCTTAAGTTAAATGGGTTTTCAATAATGTGAAGTTTGGTCCGACATTTTTGCTTTTATTTCTTGAAAAGAAGCATCCAGGCTCATTTTGACTTGTCTTTTCCCCCTCCCGTTTTAGAAAACGAGTGGATGAGACCATCAAACCCAAACAGCTGGAGAGAATCCAACCTTGACTCACCCAGCGTGCCCAAAAAGGTCTGTGCATCGGGTGCAAATCTGTAACGTATCAGTTTCACATAGTACAATAGGACATTTTTGTCTGACTAGTTTATAAGTGGACTTGCATGAAAATCAGTCATTTCAGAAAAAAAAAAAAATCTGGCAGCTTTAGAGCTAATGGATGTTTTAAGTGAGCTGCCATATTGCCTTGCACCACTTTTCTAGATGGTGTCTCTCATAGAAAGTCGGTTATTATAGAGTTGGAGTGCAAAGAGCGTTAACATTCATTCCTGAGGCTGTTCGCACTCGTTTACAAACAAGTCTGAGAAAGATGATTATATTCCCCATGGCTTTATCTTCCTAGACAAAACAGCGTGCTGCGTAGCCATTATTCATAATAAGACAAAAAATGATTCTGTTATTAAATAAGCTGAATCTGTTAGCATTTATTGAACACAAATGTCCTTCGTGCACTGCTCCTAGCTTCACATCAGTCCTTGCAACTAAATGTATTGTTGTATTTGAGTGAGACATCCATCAGATCGTGAGGTTGTTTTTTTTTTTTAATTCTCCAGCTGGTCTGGGCAGACGGCACCTTGAACCCGGGCATTTATAGGGCATTTGTTACATTTGTTTGAAAGCTGATTTGTCCCTAAAGAGGTACTCATGCAACTTCTTTCTCTAGGACCCTGTCCCATGCCACATCCCATCAGTTGATGGCACCTTGACCAGGACCAACCGTATCTCCATGCCCCCGGACCGTCCTTCACCCGTGCAGTCACCTTACGGCCCTCAGCCAATTATTTCCCGCATTTCCATCCCTCCCGTCTCCTCCGGGACACGCCGACATAGGCCCATTCCCCTTTCTGTCATTATGAGGCTCCAGAACCCGTACTACACAGCTGCTACACGTCACCCGTATATAACTGCGGACGAGGTGGGTGCCAGCATACCGCGCCAGTCTTTGCCCATCATCCGAGAGTTCCTGTCCCATTGTCAGCCTGTTACATCTGAGCAAAAACCAGAACCAGCTCACTACGGAGAAGGTACAGAACCGAATTCATATTCATACAATACGTTCAGTAGAACAGAACATTTGGGACCCATATTAAGTGTTATACCAACTTTAACCACAAGGGACAGTTGATTGAAAAAAGGATATCTTAATAACTCGTGCGCGTGCTTTGTTTATTTCTACACTCCCAGGACCGAGTGCGTCCGATGTGGATGCAGAGGTGGCCAGGATAAACACGTTAAACAAGCCCTCCATTCCCATGGATAACCTTGTTAAGATTGCAGAACAAAACAAAGAGGCCAAAGCTGAAGGTACCACTGACATTCAGGAAACAGAACAACCCCCTAGACCCTTGAGCCCCTCTCGCCTGCAGCCTGTCATGGCTCCTGAGGCCACACTGCTCCCTGACATAGACGAGCTGCTACGTGCTCGAGCCGAGGTCCCACGCGCCCTGAAGAAACGTAGCTCCATCGACCAATCCCCTGGCATAAAGATGTCGGCCAGTCAGCCCAATCAGTACAGGCAGATGATCAAAAAACTGTTCGGCAGGAAAGGCCCCCAGGCCAAGATCGAGACAGGGACTGAGAGCAGCTCTTCAGATGAAGACGAAAGCCCCACGCAGCCAACAGCAACCCCACCCGCATTCTCAACCATGCCCATGACGCCTCAGCAGAAGGTGGGAGGGGTTATATTAGCTATTATTATATAACATATACCATTTTAACCATGTGAAGCCTATCATAAAGCCAAAGATTACTCTCTACGTGATTGTTTTCATTCTGATTGATTTGGTCGTCGTGCTGATCCGCCCTCTAGTGGATATCACGCAAAATGCACGAGTACTGCAGATAAAACCCAAATCACACAAAATTATAGACTATCGATATTTCTATCAACACTGCTTGTTTTGATTGTACGGAGAATGCATTTGATTTCATTTGGTGTCATTAAATAACCAGGTGGAATAAGTTTTGGTCCTGGTGGTGCCTTGGGTGGTGCCTTGGGGACAGGCTAACCAGGGAACTACCCCTGACTGTGATGGACAGTGTCTTGTGCGTTTGAGCATAGGCTTTGGTCCCCCTGTGACCCTAAGGAGGATAAGGGTTAAGGTGTGTGTGTGTGTGTGTGTGTGTGTGTGCGTGTGCGTGTGTGTGCGTGGCAGGGTCTTCACTCTATCCTGAGGAAGTCGAAGCCCAGCAGTGTGAAGGCGCAGAGCCCTCGTGCTCGTCTCGTTCCTCTGGTGCTGCTGCTGGATGGAGCTCTGGTTGGAGAGTTGGATACAGTGCAGAGAGCTGTGCAGGAGGTACCAACACATTCCAATATGTCTCCCAGCAACGGCAACAGCACATGGCATCACGATGTGTATATATATGTATACATTTTTCCTTCAATAGATGAGTGACCCGAGCCAGCCGAACGACGAAGGCATCACCGCACTGCATAACGCCATCTGTGGTGGTCACTACGCTGTGGTGGAGTTCCTGGTGCGAATCGGTGCCAACGTGAGCGCCCCGGATAGCCACGGCTGGTCAGTTTCACAACTCCTGATGAATATATTGCGTGCAGGTTTGACCCTGGGGCTTCACGTGTTGTGTTTGTGCACGTGTGTATGTAGGACTCCGCTGCACTGTGCTGCCTCCTGTAACGACCGGGCACTGTGCGAGTTCCTAGTGCGCAACGGTGCCGCCGTGCTGGCCGTGACGGAGAGTGACGGAGCCACGGCGGCGCAGAAGTGTGACCCGTATGCTGTGGGATATGAAGAGTGTGAAAGCTTCCTCAGAGGTTAGAGTGACTTACAATGTAACATAACTACTCCATACATACATCAGAAAAGGTTGGGAAATTGTAATTAAATTTTGTCTGGTCAACTTATTTTAATTTGTTAATAAACGTCCATTCCTGCATTTCAGCCCTGCAACACATTCCAGAAAATGTTGGGATGAGGACAATTTAGGGCTAGTAATGAGGGGGGACATCGAAATGATGCCCAGAGATGGGCAGAGGATCTTTAATTTCTGGGCGTGGTTAACATGAGGCTTCTTTTTTGTACAGTAAAGTTTTAAGTGGCATTTGTGAATGCAGTTCTGTATTGTAGTGCTTGATAAAGGTTCCTGATGCAGTGCCATTTCAGTTACACACTGAAATTCCTCCAGACGTTTTGTATGTTTGTATTTGTTAAGAGTGGTCTCTGTACATACCTAAATCAAAGGTTGGGTTTCTCGCATATGTCCGTAATAAATTACAAAAGCATTTTCATAACCCCTTCGCCCTTTTTCCATCTTCGCCAAGGGTACCATTCATTTTGGACATGATTCTAGTTTAGCGGTAATCATAGTCTGCTGATCTTTGTGTGACGCCAGGAGTGGAGGAGGCGATGGGCGTAGAGAACAGCGGCGTGCTCTACGCTCTCTGGTCATACTCGGCTCAGGCCCCTGATGAGCTGAGCTTCAAAGAGGGGGACATGGTGACCATCCTACAGAAACCCGAGGGGGTCGACTGGTGGTGGGCGTCGCTCTGCGGGCGCGAGGGCTTTGTTCCGAATAACTACTTCGGGGTAAGAATCATGAGATCAAACAGGTTTAGTGTTAACTCTGTCCTTTAAAAGTAATGGTCGGCTATAAAGCACGCAATAACTCAAAAACAAAAGTCTGTGAATGTTTGGAACGTTGTATATTAATTCTAAAATGCAATCTGATCTTCATCAAGTCTTAATAATACCAAGACAAACGCATTCTGCCTTAACAAAGAGCATCTTGTGATGTAAATGACTATGTCTCCCAGTGCCCCCATAAATGCATGATGGTGTTTAGGTCAGGTGACTGTGGTGTTCAAGTTGTTAACTGTTTTCTAAATGTCAACCTTTGGCTCAGTAGTACAGTAGTACAGTACTTTAACCACTGCATCGTACAGATAATAATAATAATAATAGTAAAAAATAAAAGTGAGCATCTCATCTGGGCTGAACTTTCAAGTCCAACCAGGTAACAATCTGAAGTCGGTCATATAAGTAATTAGTGGAGAATCTATATATCTATATATATCTTGCTGCTGTAGCTACACGTGTAGAGCCATAACACACTGGTGTAAATTGGATAGCTGATGATCAGGTTCGACTGCATTTTGTTCAAACACCCTCTATTTTGGCAGGAACGTAAAGCAGCAGTACAAGTCTAAACTCATTCTCTGTCTTGTTCGGTTGAAAAATATCTGATCTCTGTTTTTTTTCTCCACTGTAGCTTTTTCCAAAGGTTCGTCCCAAGTCACTGTGTTAAAGGACAACCGCAGCTACAGAACAAGTTCCTGCAACTGCTCCACCTTACGTCAGCCGTGTGATAAAAACAGCATTACGTGTTTATTATCAATTTCTATTAACGGTTAAATCTGGGGTGTAGGAGATCATCCTGTAATGAACCTGTATCTCATCCAGTGGTGTTTAAATTAGATTTGTTGATTTAACAATGGGTTAATGGGCGTATATAATATATCGTCGGCAATTGGACCCTGCTTGGCTGGACTTGAGAATGCAGGACGTTATTGTATGGGTTCAGATTTAAAGCCAAGATCAATCTAAAAGTTGCTAAAGCTTCTTTAGGCTCTGCTCTAATGTTAAACGCCACACCTCTCTGGTTTGAAATATCACGTAAGTTTCACAGACGTTTTCGAATGCGACGACACCTGCACCCGTTGGCTGTAGCTCCGTTGTGTGTTTATAAAGGACACGTTCCTGCTGCCACAGTGGCGTTTGAAAATCTGTCGAGATTACAGTCAGAGTTGAGTGGTACAACCTAAACATTGTCGCAGTCCAAGTACACCCCTTCTTAAGAACAATGTTCTGTATTGGCACTGAACTCATTCAGAAGCATAATGTTCCGTCCCACAATACGAAAAACCCCCAGGAATAGTTTGGGGGGCATGACAACATACAGGCAAGCTGGCACCTTTCATGTCAAGGTCAACATCACTGAGATCCCATGACAACATTAGCTGAAGCTACCAGTCTGTATCTGCATGATTTTACACACAAGAAGGTTGCATTTATGCTATGTTAACACTGCATTAGGTTGTTTTACACAAAATCTGTCTAATAAAAGGTTCTAGCAGCCAGAATGCTGTGGGTTCAAACCCCAGGGAACGTATGCATAAACTATAAAAGAAAAAAACACAGTATGTACTAACCCAGCTTGATTTTAAGACTGGCAAAAACATCATCTAATGCAAGATTTCTAGATGTGGACAAGTGATCAGAAGGTGGTGAGTTTAAATCCCAATTACCTTTAAGTCTCACTTGGCTCTCAGCTTTACATGGCCCGAACGTTGTTTTGCGATCAAATTTGTGTTGCCACGAGGTAAATCCTTGGCACTTTCCCTTGTGTAAATCTGTTGTTCATCTCAGTATTGCTTCTCTTTTGTATTATACGGTTACATTAACTTTGTGAAAGCACATTGGTGTGAGATAAATTCTCTGAGGCATAACAAATGTTTTGCCACTTGCTAAGCTTAGTGAGTGCACTATTGTGCATTGTTTTGACTCTTCTCACCGGATTCTGTGAGAACGAATGTTATGTTTAGTATAACGTGGCTTTATTAGCTATGTGTTGTGTATCTGCTTTAGTATTTGGAGGGTGTGTAACTGTGTGTGTGTGTGTGTGTGTGTGTGTGTGTGTGTGTGTGTGTGTGTGTGTGTGTGTGTGTGTGTGTG
>JAUZST010055411.1:0-24050 GCA_034779995.1 Parotocinclus haroldoi | reverse complement strand
CACACACACACACACACACACACACACACACACACACACACACACACACACACACACACACACACACACGTTTTTTTCTCGCCCAATTTATTTCTCATCATTATGTGATGTATAGTCTTCCAGTGTTAAAGCCGTAATATGAGATCCTTTCATTTCACTTTTAGGATGCAAAAGCTTGACACACAAACTACTTTATGCCTTGCAAGGGAAGTGACTGTGATATCACAGCTAATATTTGTCCCATTATAAGATAAAGATCTCAAGAAGGTAAATTAATTTAAATGCATCCTAGAAAGATTTCTCAAGAACTCTGGAAAGCACCTTTGCTGTGATAAAGACAGTTCCAGATCACAGGAATACACACACAGTAAATCGGTGGCTATTTAGTGCTTTTATAATGACCTTCTCTTGTGCACTGATTAACTGTGTACGTAGCGCCTGATTGTGTTTGTCTGTTGCCTGTCTCTCGTGCAAGAGTTGAGCCAAGTGAGTTTCTGCTAAACGAAGCTGAGCCATCTGTACACATACACAGACATGTATATTACAGAGGTAACGTATATTACAGGAACATCAGTATCAATGCTCCTGTACACGTGTCCGTGTAAGATTCTACCTTTTCCGCACAGTGGTTCAGTTCTGCTTTCAGAAGCTGCTTTTCTTCCTCCAGCTTTTCAGTTCCGCTAACAGACCCTGAGAAGTCTTCACCATTTTTAAGCTGCACAGTGTGAAAAAATAAAATGGACATTAAAAAAAATGCAGAACGGACAAAAAAAAACCCTGTTTGCACTTTGACTGTGGTACTTGGACACAACTTCAGAAAAGGAGTCTAAAGAACGATAGTCGTCAGGACTATAGTCCTTTATTTTTTAAAACACCTACACCGTAAATGCTTATTTATTCCAAATCAAGATGTTCAAACAACAGACTGAATTATTGTTTGATGGACCCAGAGCAAACATCTTTTGGGGAGAGGAGATGAGATAACACAGAGCAGGTCTTGAGCAACTTTCTGTCCCTGTTATCTAGCCAAAAGTCTTTGCCTGGAGCAGTGGTGCCCACAGTAGTTCATGGGCCTCAAGCATCTAACGTACCCCTGGGTCCCCAGAGGCAAAGAGACACTGGACACTTTTACAGTATTACAGTATGAAATATGTGCGTAGGGAGGGAAAATTACTGTTAAAAAAATCTATAATAGTCAAACTATCCACAAAATTATTACAAATCCATGTCTGACATGTCAAGACAGCAAGTTTCCATGTTGTCTTCCAAATGTCTTCTGCTATTACAGCTATAATGTTATTAAATTATAATGCTTGTGGTTCCTATAGTGCAGTGAACATAACAGAGGTAGGGACATTTGGATCTATAAATACTTCTAGATACCTCAAACACTCAAAAGGTTGTTTAGCCTCAGCTTTAAAATAAGGTCCAACAACATATACCATAACTCACCTCGCTCCTCTCACTGCATGAACCGTTGCTGTGGGAACACATCACTTCCAGTGTGTGTTGAAGTGTGCCAACACTTAGAGCATGTTTTGCATTTTGTTGTGACAAAGTGCTGTTCTCCTCTTCCAGCTGCTTCTCACGCCGACGCAGCTCTGAAATCTGAATAGAAAAGCAACAACGCGTAACAGACAACAAATTGTGTGTGAACTTATGCAAAGGTGTAACAGTAAAGTGATTAGCCATGAAAATGAGTATGCACTAGCACTATTACCCTAGTTGGCCTTTATTTTAGAATAAAGTCTTGTATATTATACACTCACCTGTCTTTTCAAACCATCAGTCATCTTCTGAGCAGTATTCTTCTCCCTCCGCAAGTGTTCTACTTGAAGTCTACAAGGATTATTTATAATAATATAATGACACTTTGAACCAAAAAATCTATAAGCTATAAACACCAATCTCTTAATTAGGAACGCCAATATGGAGTAGGGTCTCTCGCCGTCCTTCTATGCATGGATTCCACAAGATGTTGGAAACCTTCCTTTAGCATTCTGCCTCATGTAGACATGAACTGCATCATGCAGTTCTTGACTTTTAAGATGCACCATGATGTTGTGATCCCCTAATTCAACCACATCAATAGGTGTCCTACTGAATTCCCATCCTGTGACTGGGAAGTAGGTGTTGGCAATATGGCCCTAAAATAATATGACAATATTTTAAGGTACTTTTGCGATAACAATATATTTGGCTACATATTTCAACAACATACAGCTGCAACAAAATATATTGACTGAGGTAATGAAACTGATTAAGATGCATTCACTCCTTTTGCATGGCTTACATATTACTGTAGTTTGTTGTACATCTGATATTTTGTACCAAAACAACCTTAGCACTACCGAAGTCACTCCCCCTTTTGGGACAAACTCCACCGCAGAACCACTTTCTGCCATATCTGTTGCTCTTCCTATCACGCAATGGGCGTATGCCATGTGTAAATGCATTACACCATCACATCACAATATGGATGTTTTAAATAGTTATAGTTTTATAACAATTATATACGATGTGGCACACCCCTACTGAGAAGGCAACTCCAGTCAACACTGAACCCATTGTCAGGTTCATGAAACCAGACTGAGAGGACTGTGACATGCTGTATTATCATGCAGTAGCCATTAGAGGATTTTGGCCATAAAGGGGTGCACATGGTCAGGAACAATACTCAAATCCATTACACCACCTCCACCAGCCTGGACTGCTGACACAAGGCAGGTTGGTCCCGTGAATTTGTGCCGATGGTGCCAAATTGTGGGTCTACCACCCAAGAGCCAGTGTTCACCTATCCAGTTATGGTGAGGCATTGCTCACTGGAACCACTTTTTTACCTCTCTCAAATAATTTCTGTCTGCAGAGCTACCACTCACACTGGATGTTTTTTGTGAGACTGTTGTGTGTAAAAATCCCAACACTCAGGCTTCAGTCAGAATCATACTGATGGTTGAAATCAACATGACCTGAAGCTGCCGTGGCTTGGTTTCATGCATGGCACTGCAGTCCACAATGGCCGATTAGCCAACTGCAAACAAATAAGTGTGTGCGTAGGTGTTCCTAATCAAGTGCTCAGTGTGTATATGTAACGACTGAATGCACTTCTTACAGCAGCGCTTGCTTGTTGTCCCTCAGGTCATCTTCCATCAGTGTTGAGATCTTCTGCCTTAAAATTTGATTTTCCTCAGCCAGACGTCCAGCTTCACTCCTACAAAAAGAGCATTTTGTAACGGAAGATAGCATTCTCAGACTTGCTTACATTCTGGCAAAGGCTAATATTGGTAACAAATAATAAGAGCAAGGGTCAAGGAAAAAACATTCTGCAAGTGAGATCATGTTAACTGGTCCTGGATGGCTTTCATTAACCATTGGTGGGCAATATGACCAAAAGTATACATCTTGTTTTCAAATACAGTAATATACTCTTTTGAAAACACTCTAAAAGTAGTGTCTCGTTTGTGTCCAAGCAACACTGCTTAATTTTAGTCGTTACATATAGGCACTCTGCACGTTAGTTTTTGACTGTGGGAATTGCAAATTCCAGCACTGGTCAGATTGGTTCGTTTATTTTGCTTACTTAACGTTGCTTTCAGCATCAGTGGCCGTTTACAACAGAGACAAGGTTACAACGCTACACTTTTAAACTAGTCACACATGCTCAGATAGGACCAATTTAGCATAATCAGTTAAACATAATGCATGTCTTAGGACTAGCAGGAAACCAAAGCAACTGAAGTTAACGCACATAGACACGTGGGGTTACTAGGATAGGGGGAGGCAGAGGTCGGGATTAAACCAGGGACGCTGAAGCTGTGACCCGTCCACATTAACCACTGTGCCACCATACCACGATAGCTCATGTCACATTCAATGCAGACAGCTTAAATCCACCATAAGGGTACAGAGTCTATAGCTTGGAGCACCATGGCTGTACCTGTAGTATTGAACAAGTAACATTTTGGGGCAAATACAGGAGGCGATATTAAGGGTTTTGTATAAAAAGGTTGTAAGTATACAAATGGTAATGACAAAATGTGAGTTTCTCCCTCATTTTATTTAGCATACCACCCACCAAGAGTAATTTCCCATGTTACAGGTCCACAGTTTGTAAAGTAAGAAGTTTTCAAACAGTGTAGTTGTAGCTTTATGCGTGTAATTAATATATGATCTCATAATGGTAAAACATGGCAACGAAGCTGAAACATGCATAATGTGTTTATGTCGCTGGGTTACATTTATTACATTTACATTTATGGCATTTAGCAGACGCCCTTATCCAGAGCGACTTACAACTTATAGTCTTAAAATCCAATCAATTGCGGGGACCTTGCTTAAGGACCCAACTGTGGCAACTTGGCAGAGGTGGGATTTGAACCCGGGACTATCAGGTCCAGTGTCCAGTACCTTAACCGCTAGGCTACCGCAGTCATAAAGCTGCAGCTTTATGAGGAACTACTCAAAACACAACATGGAACAGCAACTACAGCTTAATTGCACAGCTATTGGTCTGTTTATTCCTGCCACAGCAACTCTGTAGGTGTCAGTGGTGTGAACTACTACTGTAGTGGGGTTGTGTCACAGGAAAGGGAAGGGTATTTTTTACTCCAGGTATGATGGTAGAACACAAGGGCTAGAAGAATATAATATGCAGTCCAGCAGACTTTGGGTGCACCTAGCTAGACAGACAGCTAGACAAAGCTATGGTACCTATGTTCCTGGATCATCTTGTTGAGCCTGAGATACTTCTCTTGTAGATGAGGAAGGTTGTAACCGAGACAAGGGCTCTGATTCTCAAATATGCAGCAGTCTTCTGACTCTGACAGCCCAGTAATGTTTAAACTGAGATGCGAACCGAGTTCTTGGAAGAAGCCATTTGATGAGGCTGATGACTGAGAATTCGGTTGCAGACCAAGCAGCATCTTATCTTGCTTTTTCAACGTTTTACACAGCACTGTATTCTTTTTACGCAGCCAAACAATATGTTCTAGCAGACATGACTGTTGTTCCCCAAACTCTAGGACACTACATATCGGTTTCTCCAGACGCTGCACACTCTTCTCTAGTTTCCCATTTCGCTTTGCGAGCTTCATCTTCTCCTCAGAGTGCGCCCTCTTTCGGGCAAAGTCCTCCACAGCCTGTCTAAACAATTGCTCAAGTTCTGCAGCTCTGTGTTCTGCCTGTAGAAGCAAGGAGTATTTTACCACCAGGTTCTCCTGCAAATGGTGGTGCAGCTCAAAGAGTTTATGAATAAGAGAAATCTCTCTGCTATCGACAGAGCTTACAAAATGTTTCAGTTTACTCTGCAGTTGCAAGTTCGTCTTCCTCAGTTCCTCAATTTCAACAGCGTGCCCATTTTCCAGTTCCTTTCGTTCCCGTGTGAGCTCCTCAACTGTGTGCTCCAGCTGCAGAGCCTCTTCTAAGAGTTTCCTTTGCTTTTCTGCCTCCAGGATAGCAGTTTCTATCTCCCGTTCCCACTGTGCACAGGCTTCAGCAGAACTCTGAATAAGTGCTTCTAGTTTACTCTTGTACAGATGCTCCAGATTACATACATCGGTTTCGAAGCGCTCCAACACCGCATCCTGGTCACCGGAAAAACGGGCCTCTAGTTCTCTGATTCGCTGAGCAAAGTGGATCTCAAGCGCCATCCTGTGCATGGTGATTAACATTCGATAATGCACCTTACAAAACCACCCAGCAAATGCGTACCATGTAAAAGTTTAAAACTTGTTTGAGAATCAAAATTAAAAGCACACCAGCTTTAGGACAGTCCTACAGATAAATAAGCAAGACAAACAAAGTGTTGTAATTAGTGCTGAACCGATATGGTGATATAGGTTCAAGATATTTAGAGAGCAGGGTGACCAACAGCTGATGCATAATGCTGATGTCTAATTTTTTTTTGCAACCGATTAAACTAATAATGAGAGAATAAAATTGCTGAACTTAAATTCACATTTTTCATCCTTTATTCAAATTCATTAGTTTTAAGCGCACCGTTTAATAGCTAAAACTGTATTAATAGTTTTGTTGCACATAACATTAACAGATTACAGCATCTTCTTGTTTCTGGGAAAAAAAAATGTGTAAAGCATCTTTTTGTTTTTAAACCCAGTATTATACCAATATATAGTACTATATTATATATAGTATTATATATTGGGTTATGCATTATAACCCAAATTATAATGCAGAAAACAGTCTCTCTATTTTCTCCACTACTTAAGAAATATGAATATCGTCCTTGTGAGTGCAGATATCAGCCGATGCAGATTATAACACAATGGCATTAGTTGGCCTGATTAAGCAGTCTATCACTAGTTGTGATACAACTGTAATACACAGGATTAACGCAAAGAAAGAAACAGCAGTTTCTTTTGCTAGGTTGATTACATTTAGATATCAAGATGTAATCACATCAATACCATGTCTATGTTTTTCATGTTCAGTGTTTTGCAAACGCACAACACAGTCAGTTGCAGTACTCGCATCTGTAGCAAAGATTGGGAAGAATTGTGTATGGTTCGTTAGTATACTCTTACAATGGCAAATGTAATGTCTTGCATTGAAGCACGTCGTGCACCAGCAAATTATTCAGAATAGCCAATCGTGTTTCATTAGATTTCTATTTTGCCTGCACGTACCCTTGTTATTTTGTTTCCCTTTCCTTCTTTGTTTTAAATGTGGACTACAAAGGTATATGCTGATTTTCAGGTGTTGTTAACGTTTTATTGTCCAACAATCAGCATTCTAGAATCAGACACCGCCTAGAATCGGCTGAAGAACTGTCCGTGACAAAACTGCATAATACAAGCTACATCTCCGCATCTCAAACTAAATCTAGTAATGGTGGTAGTGTGCAAAATTGTGTTTAGGTCTTACCTCTCCTCACTCATATCTGCCTGCAGTTTCTCCAGCATGGCACCAAGTTTTTGCCTATCTTCACCATGTTTCGCGCTCAGGTCCTGCATGGCACTCCTATGTGTTTCTTTCATTTGGCCCTGTTGTTCTTCTAGCACTTGCTGCCACCTCTTCTCCTGCTCCTCTGTCTCAGCTTGCAGTCTCACTCTTTGTTCTTCTAGTCTGGCCTGCAACAGCTGCTCATGCTGCTCCTGTAGCTGAATTCTCTCCTTTTCCCACTGCTTATGCCTGTTTTGTTCTTGTCCCTGCTGTTGCTTTATTTCCTCCTTTAAACAATGCAACTCAGTATTGTGTTTCTCTTCTAGAAGACACTGTTCTTTCTGCCATTGCTCCTTTAAACTCCTCTCAAGCTCCTCGTGTTCTTTCTGCATATGGGCCAGCTCTTCTTCTAAAGCTACCTGCAGTAATTTCTTATTACTTTCCTCTATCTGCTGTTTCTCTCTCTCCCACTCTTCCCTAAGCCTGCTCTCCAACCCTACTGCCTCTTGTTGAAATCTTTGCCGTGCCTCCTCTAGCTGAGCCTTCAATGTGTCTTCATGCATTTCCTCTAAATGCAGTCTTTCTTTTCTCCACTTGTCTGTAAGTGTCCTCTCCGTTTCCACTTTGACACTGTGCAGCCTCTCTCTTTCATTCTGCAGACCGGTTTCTAACATCTGTTTGAGGTGCAACTCCATCAGGCTGAGCTCCTCAGCGTGAGCCCTGCTCAGCTCTTCAAGCTCCCTCTTTCCGCTCTCCTCCACCTCTCCCACCCTCTCCTCCAGCACCCTGCGCTGCTCCTCAAGCTGCAACGCATGACTCCTGGTGTCCTGTACCTCCTGGATGAGGGCTGTAACCTGCTGTTGGTGAAGTGCGTTCAGCTCATCACGCTCAACCCCATGGCGAACATTCATACTGTGCCTCTCCTGCTCCTGTAGATTTTGAGCTTGCTCCAGTGCTTGGGTCATTTCCTCCCTTATAGCCTTTACCTCCTGTTGGTGTTCTTTTAAAAGCAGATGTTTCTCCTCCACATGTGCATTCTTCTGTTCCTTCAGTCTGAACTGGCACTCATTCACCTGCAGGATGACCAGCGGATACATTTATCAACACTTTTCTAGTTAACTATAATATGGACTTGAGAAAGTACCACAACTATACCCAAGCTTTGTGCCTCCCGTCGTACTAGGAGAACATGGACCAACACATTTTGCACAAACTAAAGTGCACCCTGTCATGATTAATACAAATCCTAATCATTACAGGGAGCTACATTCACAGATTGTGCTTAATGTCATAATAAACACAGTTCATTGCTTGCATTGATATGGCAAGATTAGTTTATTCACTGGTCCAGCTCACATTAACCATGCATGCAATAAAAAAGGCCAATAATATCAAAGAGAAGGGATGGCCTTAGAACATCCTTACTTGATTGGCAACACACTGTGAAGCTGGTGAAAGGTAATCATATGGAACTTGTTTGGATTTTGCACAATGCACACGGTGCATGCATGTATAGACAAACTTACAGCATCTGGTTGGAAAGGCAGAACATGTTAATCCACCTTTAAATGAAGTACCTCAAAAGACAGAGAAAGTGTGTGCACCATGGTGAAAGACACTCCATATGAGAAAACAAGTAAGCGTGACAATTTACCCGGCTAAGGATATGATACCCATTAAAACTATCAGCAGTGAGGGTTTTAAGCAGCTTCAATAGTTTATCCTTACCAAGTGTGAATATTCGCTCACACTGCAATTCATGTACATAAAACGGTGAGACGTGACTGAATTCAGAACAAACAATGTCCGTATTTTGGCTGCTACTAGTGATTTATGGTCTGGGTGGACAACAGCTCTCTGTTATTTCATAACTTTTATTACTATTATGTGATATTTATAACGTTTGAGAAGTTAGTCTGGTAACTGTATTCGGTTAGCAAGCATTTCAATGAATTGTGAAAACATTGTGGATTTATAATTCAGTCTAAACGAATTGTGACGTGATTTTTTGTCATTTTTTATCTTTTGTCAGACTGAACCTTACTGGGAGATCTTCCAAGTGTTGATCAGTTCTGAGATTCAACAAAAGATTTCTTTGAACCTTTAAATCACACTGTCATGCTGAAAATACGGTTTTAACATTTGACTACATTTAAGAAAAAACGCATGTTATTTATAGTTTACAACTACACGTCCAACGCCAATATTAAAAACAAGCATTGGACTTTAAACAATATTAAGATATACTTTCAGCAAGAACAATACAATGGCACAATGTAAACATAGTTGAGTTTTGCACTGTAAAACATGGCATAAAGAAGGACCTGGGTGGAAATGTGAGTGTGTGAGCACTGACCGTGGACTCTAGCTGTGCTTGGACATTCTGAACCTGTCTGACATGCTGCTCCTTCATGTGCTCTAGCATCATTTCTGCTTCTAGGCTCATATTAAATAGTTGGCCTTCTTCTGTGCCTGGGCCTACAGAAACAGAACCAGACACACCACAAAAACTTAAAATTAAATGTCATATGTGCGTGCAGGTGTGCAAATAAGTAAGAGAACCACATACCTTGGTCTGACTCCATGCCTGGGCATTTGCTGTCCAGCTCATCAGACAGCGAGGGCACGAGGGACACCTGGGGAGCACGGTTTAAAACTTGAAACTCCTCTACCTGAGCCTGCAGCTCATCGATCCGATCTTGTAGCTCCTAAAGAACCCATAACAAGACAGCTACGTTATTAGCTTTTAGTGAGGCATTACAGAAATACCTCAGTGTGTTTCAACCTAATCCATCCACATCACTGTAACAGCTGACATAATGCCCTTACAACTATAAGAAATCAGTGCGGAGAATGCAGGTGTTACCATATTTTCACAATAGGTTCATGACGGTAATTTAGAGGATGCATGCAAACACAAAGTCTTGGTAACTGTATGTTAAATTGGGACTTTCAAATTAATATGATGATTTCTGTAGTTCACAAATTCTACATCTAACCCTAACGTCAGTTAATAATTTGGCTTTCAGTCTTTCAAATGTGCCAAGTTTTGTGAATAAGCAATTACATTGTGGTAACCAGCAAAAGGATCAATGAGAAAATTGGGGCAATGAAGAAAGGAGGTTCTAACCCGACACTGCTGCTCATAGCTGGTTTGTAGCTGCCTCAGACGCTCCTCCTGATGGTAGAACTCTGCATTGCTCATATCCAAATCACCAAACTACGCGACACGTGCACACCCCACAGACACACACACACACACACACACACACACACACACACCCCAGACACACCCACCCCACACCACCCCAGAGACAGAGAGAGACAGACAGACAGAGAGAGAGAGAGAGAGAGAGAGAGAGAGAGAGAGAGAGAGAGAGAACAAATTAGTTATGAGCATTGTTTGAACAAAACAAGGTCACATTTACAATATGTGCACTCGTATATTTACATATAGGCATTCATTAATTATGAAATAAAAAAATTCACCTAAGACCTAAGCCCTACCATGCAATGGTGCTCAAAGTTTTGCAACAACTACTTGAAGACTAAACAAGATCAAGGAGTATGGACAGTCACTTGACTTAATCCCAAGTAAGTATTCATGGGCTCACTTGAAGACAGAGGAAAAAGGAAAAAGTCCTATGTTCTTTATTAGATAACTTGAATCCTTAAGCCACAACTTTCCACACTAAGATGATCAGCAAAGTCAATTACATTATTAAGGGCTTCATTTAGTCTAAATTAAATACCTAGGTTAAATACCTTCTCCTTTAGTACACTGTCCAGATTCTTCTGCAGTTTCTTTAGCTGTGCTTCTGCCTCTACCAGATGTTCTGTGCTGTCCAACAGCTCTGCTTCCAAACGTCCATTCTCCTAAAAATTTGAATTTTGCATATTCACAAACACATTAATTTCACAAGTCAAGAAACATTACAAATGAAATACAAATCGTAGGGTAACGGAGCAACAAATATATGGCGATTCAGTGAGTTGCCAGTCAAAGAAGGTCTCATCGTGCATCATTGGCGTCACATAAACACGGTAAAGTTTAATCCACCAGTACAGACCTAGGTTCAAATTCAGTATGACCAGAATGCCAACACACTGATAACTTTGTAGTAGATGCTGCTCACTAAACCTGTGAAAGGGTTGCATATGACATCGTTAGCTGTTCACAGCAGGTGTTCCCCATAAGTCAGAAAGTCTGGTTGAATATGGTTGGCTTAGCCTTCAGAACATTCCCTCAACCCAAATATTTCACTGGTACTCTACAAATGAGACAACATTTATTATACGGGATTGTACTCCTATTTTGTTTGAGCCACCCCATCTAGTGACTGAATTGGATGGGCAACTGTTATATAAAGGCAGGTGATGGTATGGGCCATGTTAGGCATCCTAAAGGCCAAACTGATACAGACCCTGTTTCAGACAACGCTTAGTTTATACACCGCTCAGAAAACTTGGGGGATATTTCATTTTTAACTACCCACTATATTTTGTGAGAAGTATATCCCTACTTACCTTTTAAACTAGCAGGTGTAGAATAAGTTTGTAAATAATTTGTAATAAATAGGGCATTATTTTATACTGTGCAATAGTTTTAGGCCACCCTTTGGATTACATATGCCATCGGATTAGTGTGACTTCCCCTTACACTTGAGCGATAGCAGCATCTGGCAGCTTCATCGGAATACCATGTTAACCCTTCAACAGTCTGAAAAAGCTTGATCAGCAACGTTCTTTTTGGAAGGGTATCAGTTCAGAAGCCACATTTTTAGGCAAACAGGGTGGAAAGGCTAAGATATGCTAAAGAAAAGATTGGAATGAAGATCAATGGAAAAGAATATCATGGACTGATGAATCCAAGTTGTAGGTCCAATTATCGACACGTGTTACATACGGTCATTATACCATACATAACGCTACAGTAAATAAACGGTGATAAAACTACAAGTGCAGAAGCTACAAATTTTACAGTGATAATCTTAAGTATTCCAATTAAATACCGATTTTGTACATTACAGGACGGATGTCGAAAACTAATATGTAATTACTTTAATGGTTAGAGCAAGTTGTTCTCTGAGGAAGGTCTCGTTCTCTCTTATCTTGTTAATTTCCTGTTCCAGATCTTCACATTGCTGATTGGCTTGTTGCTGCACGAGCTCCACCTCTTTGCTCAGCTCTACCCTCAGAGCAATAACACGGTCTTTATGTTCCTGCTCCAACATCCTGTTATGTAGCACAGGTAAACAAAGAACTGAGTCAGCACACCAAGTCAGCTTACAGATCTAGCAGGTTAATGGTTGAAGGGATAGAACAGATCGATTTACCGTAGGTTACGATCATTGATGCGCTCAATAGCAGAATGATGCTCATCCACCTCAGAGGCCATCTGGGATTTGAGCTTCTCCACCTTCTCCAGGTCACAGCGAATCTTCTCCTTCTCCCTGAGTTCCAGATCAACACGCTCACTATGTCCAACAGTTACACAAGCAAACAATTCCACAGGTTTATTGACCCAATATCTGTCTTACAATTACAGAACACAATTATAATATACATTTCAAATGTTAAAAAAAAAAAAAAAAGACCGGTAGTACACAGATTACAAATAACCAATTACTTCAGTATTAGGTCACAATCGAGTAGTTACATAAGAGTAAAAAACATAGCATGATAAACATCTGACGTGCTGTGTTTTGTCAGTGCTGGTGTCAGGTAGACTCACAGCAAGTATCGAATCTCAGCTTTGAAGCTAGCCAGTGCTGCTTTATGGATGGAGTTCTTGGTGACCAATAACTCGTTCTCCAGAGCTGCAGTCAGCTCGCCCAGATTAACCTGTCCATCCAGACTGAAATCTAGAACCTGCATCAAAATACATGAAGAACCATTTCCAGAGAGATAGCAAACAAGCAAATAACTCTTTCAATTTTCGTGTCACAAAACTACAGGAGGAACATCCAAAGATTTCCTCCCAGTTTACTCTGGGTCTTCTTCCCCATTCTAAAGAGTGTACTGGGTGCTCTAAACTGCCCGTTGAAAATCTGCCAGACTCATTTTGATGCAACCTTCCTCCTATCATAAATAATCATGGTTGCTGATGAAACATTAAATAATAAACAAACAAAAACTTCAGTTGTCTCTCATTTTGCAAATGTGAAAAGGAGAGGGAGGGTTTGATATAGGGCTTGACAATAAACAAGTATTTTGAATATTACATACTGGAATGAAAGTTTTTTTTTTTTTTTTAATCACAAAGAATTTTGGAAAGCATATTGCACACAATTGTGTCTTGTAAATGTGCCCCTAATTTTGGTGAATCCAAAGTTGGAATTGAACCGGGGATCACTGGAGTGGTGAGGCGACTGCACTGAGTGCGCCACTGTGCTGCCCTTGCATACATAACATACTTCGCTACATGAGCTACTGCAACTACTTAGAAGCCATGACACACTTTATGGTAATATTTTAATGTAAACTGCATCTACCATACTACATACAAAAACATTTCTTACAATTTTACGCAGTGTGCAAGTTACCTGCAGAATCTCAGCGCTGTTCTCCACGCCCTCCTCCAGCCAGGTGTCCAGAAGAAGCTCCACTGCTGTATGTCCGGTTCCGTCATCTAATTCAGAGAACAGCCGCAGACCAATCGTACTACTCACTGCAGACGAGATCCTACGACCCATCTCATCAAATGGCTGAAAGAGAAGAAAGATCTTTTACAGTGTGCTGGATTTTTATTATGGAATAAATAAGCGTTTAGACTATAAAAATGGCTGATTACAATACATTTAACTTCACTTCGTCTCTTCAACAATTGAATAGGTTAGCTAAATGAATTTAAAACTTCCGGGTCATAGTTGCACAACGCTGCCATGTTGTGAAAGTATTGCAAAAAAATGTGACATTGTGTAGTGGTGTGTAGGTGGAGGGAATGGGTAACCTGTACAGAGTGGTGTCTCTTTAGTTGTCTGTAGGGTGTTGAGGCAGATGGGATGGGAGGCTTGTTGTTGTTTTGGATGCAAGACACAAACTCCTGCACACTGATCGCACATGTCTCACCTGCAGACTGAAAGACATCCTCCTCAACCTAAAAGTGCATAAATACACACATTCACATACAGTTCAGAGACGGCTATTATAAATGCTTTCCGTGTGCATTTTTTTCTTCAGTTGAATACAATGTTTTTCGATTGCAAATCATATAATCACATAATGTGCGAAAAGATGACTGTAATGACAGTGTGGATTGTGGTAGCCTAGCGGTTAAGGTACTGGACTCTGGACCTGATGGTTCAGGGTTTAAATCCCACCTTTGCCAAGCTGCCAAAGTCCTTAAGCAAGGCCCTTAACCCACCATTGCTTGGATTGTAAGAACGTATCAGTTGTAAGTCCCTCTGGATAAGGGCATCAGCTAAATGCTGTAAATGTAATGTAACGTAACGTGTGCATTTGAGCAAACATGTGTGTGCAAAGAAACGGACAAACCGTGTTATCCCAGTATTATTTCAAAGTTTGTTTGATTGTTTATTAGGCTTTTGCTGTCGGCATCGGCGGCCATTTCAGCGACACAAAGTTATATTTATACGCAAGGTTATCTGAAGACTAGCCATACATATACACACTCAATACCAATTTTAGAGTAATCAGTTAACCTAACACATGTCTTTGGACTGCGGGAGGAGACCAGAGTACCGGAGTAAACCCACGCAGACATGGGGAGGACATGCCGACTCCACCCGGGGGAACGAACCCAGGGCCTTCTTTCTGTGAGGCAGCGGTGCTACCCACCACGCCACCGTGCAGCCTGTATTATTTCAGTTATTATTTGTGTTTCTCCTCTCATTTCTTAAGCACCAATCGATCTGTCACGTAGATTTCTATACAGTATTTATTGGAAGCTTTAGATCGTCATCTCTAAGCTCGTTTTATTCTGTTCTAAACGTTTTCTCTTTCATGACGAGGGCTGATCCTATACAATTGTACATTTTGTGCAATGGCATCAGTATGTTATTATTATTATTGTTGTTGTTCCAGTTTATCCTGGGGGTATTGTACGTGTGCTCTATACAGCGCCATCATTATTGTGTAATACCAATGTTGTAATGTCGAAACAAATTTAGAGACGTGGTGGAAATGTGATTAAATAGCCTAGGTTTTAGATTCACTGTGTGGATGATCAAACAACTGAGCTTTTTTGGCAGCAAATAAGAGAACATTGGACAAGCTGCAGTGAAACTGCAGCGATTCGGCTCACTTTTACATGATTGTAAGGGATTTTACTGCGTTCTTTTCTGTCCTTTAGAGACGATTTCGTTCTGTTATTCATGTTTATGACAATGCACGTTCCGTGATCTTCTTTTGGTTTTTAAGTAAGCGCTGCTAAGCTTTGTGGTGTGTTTTGGGTATTTAACTTGCTAAATGGGGCGGCACTTTGGCTCTGTTGGTAGCACAGTCACCTCACAGCAAGAAGGCTCTGGGTTCAATTTCCAGGTGGAGTGGTCTGGGTCCTCCCTGTGTGAAATCCACGCGTCTTCTTCAAATCAATGTGGATTTTCTCAGGGTACTGTGATTTCCTCCCACAGTCCAAAGACATGCATGCTAAGTTAATTAGTGTTTCTAAAAGCTCCTCTAGTGTGCGTGTGTGTGTGTGTGCTAAGATGGATTTGTGCCCGGTCTAGGGTTTGTTCCTGCCTTACACCTGGCAGGAGAGCCTCGATGCCAACCCTTTCACGGATCAAGCGGATAAGACAGGAAACGAATGAACGATGCTGCCTTATCCTTCACAAAAACAAGCAAATAAATGCTTGTTTGGATTTAAGTGTGTACGCATGTGCATGCGCAGGTATGCACATACCTCTAAGCCAAGGTACTGGCAGAGTGTGCGTAGTTCTTGTGTAGTAGCTGTGCCATGAAGCGGCAGTGAGAGCTGCTGGCAGACCCTCTGCAGTCTCTCCTCCAGATCATCAAGGCACACGGCACTGCCACGTGGAGTACTAGGTTCATCAGGATTCCACAAGTGCAGTTGACCTGGACACACATTATATAGTGAGTGAGATGCTGTGGGACGCAAGAACATACCTATACACAACAGTTAGATTCAAAAGGTAAAGCGGTCAGAACCAATGCTCTCCATTAACACATCAACAAATACATATACACACACACTTGCTTTCACTGCCGAATGTCAGTAAGCTACATACAGTTGAAAGACAACATGTTGGAACTACCAATGTTATAAAAAATAATTTGATTGTCATCAACGTCATAATGGAAAAACACAGACTGCTATAAAGAAATACATTCGCTGACCCCTTCATTAAAGTACACCTGCTCAACTGGTTCAATTGGTTATTAATGCAAACATCTAATCAGACAATGCATGTAGGCATGTGGAAGTGGTCTTCAAGGAATAGATGCTAGATGGACTGGAGTATTTCAGAAACTATTGATTTAAAGGGATTTTCATCTCCAAGGATTACACAGAATGGTCAGGAAAATAGAAAATATCCAGTGAGCACCAGTTCTCTGGGCAAAAATGTCTTGTTGATGCAAGAAGAATGGCAAGACTGGTTTAAACTGATAGAAAGGCACACGTCAGTTAAACACTTGTTACAACCAAGATATGCAGAAGGGCTTCTCTGAATTCTTTGAACATTGAAGCACAGCACAGCAATAGAAGTCCACAACCAGGTCTCAGACATGTCAGCTAAGAACAGGCGACTGAGACTACAATTTGGGCAGGCACATCAAAATTGGAAAACAGAAGACTGGAAATGTGTCACCAGGTCTGGAAAGTCTCGATTCCTGCTGCAACCTTCAGACAGTAGGGCCAGAATTTGGTGCAAACAACACAAAAGCATGGATCCATCCTTGTCTCATGCTTTTGGTGGGGGTGTCATATTATTGGGGAAGTTTTTTGGCACACTTCGGGCCACTTAATACCAATTGAGCACTGTTTAAATGCGACAGCATCAGTATGGTTTCTGAATATGTCCATCCCACTTTATGACCACAGTGTATCTTCTGATGGCTACCGGAAGAAGGACAATGTGTCATGTCAGAAAGCTGAAATAATCTCCAAACTGGTTTGTTGAATATGACAATGAGTTCACTTCAATAACCTCCATAGTCACGAGATCTCAATCCAGGAACACAAGATTTATGTCACAGAGCAATTAAGGATGCTCTGAATATAACAGGGGGTCCAACATGGTGCAAACCAAAGTGTGCCTAAGAAAGAGTCCCAATGTATAGACACAAGTTAAAAGCAAAACTAGACAGGGAAAGACTCTTGGAAGAAGCAGACTGGCATTACTTGCTAACTACATTAACCTGGTAGTTTCACCCACCTAATTTATTGTTATTAACCTTTAAGTCACACCAAGTCTGGACCATAAACATGATGTGTTTTCACTGGGCCAACTCTAAGCTCTTCAGTGTAAAACTATGGTGTCTGCCAGAGAAACATAATGGGTGAAAGAATACTGATTTTTGGCTGATGTTTAATTGTAAACTCACCCTCTGCCTCATACTCTTCCGGACTGCTCACGTCAGCATTCCAGCGCTAAAAGGCAAATGGGAGAGACCGAGAGAGACAGAGAGATTAGCTAAAAGTAATCAGAAATGCAGTGAGAGAATCTGTCGAGGACCTAACTCCTGGACAAATTACAGTGCCATATGTGCAGCAGACAAATTCCACTCATAAATACACTTTGCATTTTTTTTTTTATTGCCAGGTTTGGGTTGTCTGGCCAGCAAAGGGGGAGGTGCATACGTGATTGTGGGGTGGGAGTGACAAACTCACAAACACTATTGTGAGTTTTCCTGGGTGCAGGGAGCAGATGGGATTCAAAGTAAAGGCATTCAGAGTGTTGGACATTGTTCCCACTGTCAGACCTGTTGCCCTCTGTGTGCACACCCCCTCCTTCACTACATCTGCTAGTGCAGATCATTGTTCTCATGCTATCAACAGTTTAAGAAGATCACGCTTCAGAAGAGCACATGCCAGATCTATTTTATTACACACTCCCATACCCAGTAGATCAGCAATCTATTGATATTTTCTCAGCATTTCCCAACTGGTCCAAATGCGTGCCTCTGAAACTCACACAGGAACAACATCAGCCAATCATTGTAAAGAAAGAGTGCCAACCACTATGCAATAGTGCCTTCTGTTTACACTACTTATTTGATTCTTTAGAATGATAGCCATGCATAATAGTTAACATAACATTGGAATCAAGATAAGATGGGTACGAAATCACATTCAGATTAGCAATAACTGCAACAACAACAACAAAAAAAATTAACGCGATAAATCAATTAATCAAACTAAGTTTGCTTATATAACATCGCTCAGACATCAACATTCAAATGTTATATCGTTAGTTTCACACTATACTTAGATAAGAGCCAATTTAGCACGATCAATTAGCCTAATGAATGTTTTTGGATTGTGGGAGGAAACTAGAGTACATGAAGTAAGTCCACACCGACACGGGGAGGACATGCAGATTCCACACAGAATGGAGCAAAGTCGTTCCACCTGGGATTGAACACGGGACCTACTTGCTCCTAGGAAACAATGCTATCCAGTAAACCACTGTGCTACATAGTTAATAAAAAGTTATGATCCAAGCCAAGTAGCATCCCAATGTCATTGATTATCTGATCAATACAATCAGTACTGGTTTCATTTTTTAATAAGTCATCTCCATTGTTTGCGCAAAAGTGTGCTTTGTGTTACAAATGTTGCCCAAAAACTAAAACAACAGAAGCTGGAGGAGCTAAAAGAAAACTCCAAATTATTCTCATTCTTAGACCAAGAAAATCCAACCAATACAAATCATCCCCAGTCACGTCTATAGGTTTGAAGACATGCACCCATTAATAGGCAGCTCTGCACGTGTCTGCATATTCACCGCTGATTATACAAGCTTCTGTTCTCAGTGTCACTATGACACCTGCATAATGTGCGCACACAGCTGCTGATCTCCACACACATTTCTTATGATGCACCCAGTCAGTCAAGGCAAATTAAGGCGGGAACAATGCTGTTGCTCTGACAACCACAGAACCTTACTTCAGACAGGTCAAAGTCCCTCACTTGAAAACACTACACCCAACATCCCAGACCTCTAGTACGTCTCTCTGATCATGTTGCCATTTTTATTTTTGAAAAATAAACTGTGTGAAACCTGTATGAAATTTCTAACACACTGACAAAAAACGACTTTTTGTTTTTAAAGTAAAAATTAAATGTAATGTAACAAAGACACTGATTTACTGATCCCTCAAATGACAAGTGATTTATGTTCTAATGCCTCTAAAGATTGCACACTGATTCCACAGCTTGAACTGAAAGCTTGTGTGTTGACTGGTGCAGGATAGGAACGACACAATGTTGCAATTAAATCCCATTAAAAAAAAATGTTCGGTGCATCTTTTGGTACACTTTATTATTTTTTACCCTCCATGTGAGGAAAACTTTGCTGAACTACAGTCATCTGTGTGATTATTTCTTATGTTGATTAAAAAAAGCTGTACAATCCAGAACTAAAACTATATTTTAGAAGACATTCCTGTCAACTTGGAAGCAAGTTTGTTTTAGAAGTTCTTCTCACGTTTTAAAACATTTTACACAGCTAGTTTTGGATTCTCATAGAGTATACAGGAAGGTCAGTAGCTCTGGCAACGTAGAAAACAAATACCATATCACAATTCTTTTCACAATATCCATCATGATTCTTCTGACTAATTTACATACTGGACAAAGTGAATATATATATTTTTTATAACATAACATTAAAGTATAAACAGACTGCTTAGTCTACTAAAATTGTTTAACAAATCTAAAATTAAAATAAACAAAAAGTGCTTAAGTGAATATGAATAATATCGTAAAAGCAATAAGATTTTTAAAATCAGATATGGTTCTGAAGATCATTAATACTAGAGGCGGACTAATCGATTGACCAGTGACCAAAACTGGACAGTTTTCAGCATAATCACCCATGACCAGTTCTATTTAACCAGTTCTGTGACAGTCACACAAATTGTGCACCGCATAACAGAGACATCTTCACAAAACTAAAAGGTTATAGCTAAAGCTAGCGAGTCTGCATAGCCACGTACAAGCCAGCAGCCCCTGCTACCTTTCTTTAGAAATGAAGAGGTCATCATCAAAAGAATAGTTGAACAAAAATATTTCTGTATGATGTAATTTATAAATATTAGACAGAAACAAACTAAAAATCGACCAAAATCTGAAATCACCCAAAACAACTGCAATCAGCAACCTTAAATTAATTCCACACTAGTAGCAGCCAAAGAGCGGACCTTTTATATTCTAGATGTAATCTTCGATAGGCATTTTGTGTACATAGAAGGAATTATGAATCTAAATAGCATAAAGAGGAAAAAAAAAAGTGTGTTGCATCAAAATCCACTTGAACTTCTTTAAGCACCAGCTGAGTGTGTTGTCAAACAAATGAGAACAGTACAAGTCCTAAAGACCTGTCCATGCTGGACTATTATTTTTTAAATCACGTTTGTCAGAGTTAATGTGACATCCAGGGTTTACACAAGAAACAAAGCACGACATGGAGAAAAATGATTAGGGCAACCTGCCAATCTTCTAAAGTACTTTTTGCAAGCATATATGGTCACGACGTTTCCATCAGTCATCTTTACCCGTTTCCTTTCTCCCTCAGATACAGCAAATTACTTGATGAATATTTGACCAGGGGTTACTGTGAATTCCTGTGCATAGAACTGGTGAATATAAAGCCAGTAACGGCTTAGTACTGGCTAATAATAAGCTCTGACATTGCAATTGTGTTGGAAATCACAAAATGCTTAATATTTGGACACAGTTATTAGCATAATACCTGGACAATAAATGAATATACAGTAGAATGCATGCAAGCTTCTTCAAGTCATTCAAGCACTTTCCTCTCTTCATTGTCATGGTGAAATTATTGACATTTTTAGCAGCTTCAAGGTCACATTGTTGTGCATCTGCTAAACATTCCACGACTTCAATCTGAAGGCCTGCCGTTTAAGCATACAGTTCTCAAGATTGGAAACTGAGTCGGTGTGAATATATCCGTCATCTATGTGTCCATATCCATGGATTACCTCACGCTTGGTGGGTAACATCCCATCACTGACCCCTGCAGCCTCCTCATCCTCCTCTTTCTTCGCAGACGGAGTGTGTGTGAGGTCTGAGATGGAGTGTGGTACCTCTGGTGTGGACCGACGTCCATAGCGCTTGGTGCCCTTTACAAAGCGTGGTTGAACCTCTGGGGAAACTGACAGCAAAAGTGAGAATGAGACTGATGTAGAGACAATGACAGTTTCTAGTTCTTTATTGCTACTTTATGGCTATTTATGCAAGAGCTGAATTGTTTTTATTAATATACTTTCAACAATTGTTACTATCCAAGTACAGACTCGAGTGGAAAAGTATACCAAGTGATAAATTAAGTTCACTTAAGATGTACTTAAACTCTGACCTGACTGGGAACGGGGCAACCTAGTGCAGGATGTAAGGAGGAAAGCTCCTTACTTTGCTACACTAATCCTATTTAGATTAGTAACCTTATATCTACATAACTGGACAGTTTCTAAGGGAATGCTATACTATGCACACCATGTCTCTTTCATAAGTGCCAGACCCACATGTACTACACTGCTCACACATACGAGGGGAAATTCACAGCACAGAAGGCCTTTCCACTCTTTATCCTGGCCCCAAAATTGTTGACACGCCGTGTATAGCTGAAGTTATATTCATGATTGAAGGCAGTAATTATAAGAACATGTATTGGCTAATTTTAACAGTGAGCGTGGAAAAAGTATACTGAGGTATACTGAATCGAGTATACTGAGGCTGAATACAAGTAGAAGCAACATGTACATTTCATTTTAGCATAAACATAAAGAACATTCATGAGGCAATTTGGTCATTTTTAATAAGGCACAGTAGTTCTGCATTATAAACATGTTAAACTGCAACTACATCTCCCAAACCATTTGTAAAACTGTGGAAATCTAATACACACACACACACACACACACACACACACACACACACACACACACACACACACACACACACACAAAGTCTGAAGCTTTTGCCACATGTTAACCACTCCAACATATTGTAGTTTTTATCTTCTATCTATCTAGAAATTTATTTTAAAAATATTTAACAGATTATTTAACAAAGAATGGCTGTTCAGCAACCACAATTCTCACTACAGATTTCCTACTATTGTTAGCCACATTAGTCTTCAGTACAAAACAATACTAAGACACTTTAGAACTGGCTAATTGAAGACAATGGCAGTCAAGGTAACAGTAAATTTTATTTTAGGACAAACTATTCATTTAAAGCAGAATGGCTCCTTTATGAGAAGGTGAAGATTAACGTATCCTTTGATTCACTATTACTATAGTGGATGTGACTGCAAAAGTCCACTTCGGTGCTGATGTCACAAGAAGCTTACTTATGACCCTTAGACTGAAAAAAAAAACTGCAAGCTCTTTAACAGATGGATGATACCTGGACGTTCAGGGTTGTCATTATTAGGTAGAGTCTCTTCAGTAGATGACAGCGCCAGAATCAAAGCGTCCTTAAATTGTTCAAACTCGACCTGCAAACAAAAAATAATGTTCAGCAAGAACATGAGCAAGAGGCATTGACTACAGGAGAACAGCTAAAGCCCTTTGTGAAGCTTATTATGGGGGAAAAAGGGTCATTTACTTTGAACATTCTAAAATCACCACTATAGCTAATGTGCAATAGTGATCATATACGCAGCTGCTGCCTTGCGGTGAAGAGGAAAGATTAAAGATCGTGGTTAAAAAAAAAAAAAAAAATGAACAACCCACCTCCAACATAGCTATTAATTAAATCCTGGTTGCCAGGTGACTAAAGAAAATATGGGTGTAGTCTGAATGATTTGGGGAGCAACAGCTGCCCCAGACAAAGAAACACACTTCTGCAAGTGGAGGTCTCTTTGTGGATTAGGGCACTCGTATAACAGTGAAGGGGGGATGTGAGGCAAGTGGCAGACGTTGTGCGAGGCCGTGTGCCTTTTGGTGAGCCAGAAACATGGGTCACTGACGCTCAACAAGTGTTCATCCCCCACATATACAATAATGACTGCCACCACCCATCACAAGCAATTTAGAAAAGGACAGATAAAACAAGATGGATACTTGGAGCTCATTCGGAAAACGTAAATACAGCACAAAAATGAGGGAAGCAGGACAAAGTGCACATCAGATATTCTAGTTTCAGAAATAAAACTCCACTTTCTGATGAATAACCAGGAAAAAAAAATACTTCTTTAAAAAGCCTATACTGTGTGTAAATTCTTCACGGTCTATGTAAAAAGTCACCACAGAACACAAAAAATAGGGGACATTTCATTATGCAATATTTCATTTTGAGATATCCCCTAATTATTGTGAGCAGTATACATTTAGAGAAAGTTGTCCCAGATGCCCTTTCAAACAAAAGCCACACTATTTGACCGGACTTGGGACAGGCACTAGAACATCCCCAGTAACCATTTGTTTCCATAAAGATTTGGTCTGTAACAATGTTCAGGTAGGTAGTAGGTATTTGTCTAAATAACATCCCGATAAATGCCATGACCCAAAGTTTCTCAGCAGATCTTTGTTCAGAGCATTACACTCTCATTGTTACGTTACTTCACCTGCCAGTGGTTTTAATGTTACGACTGTTAAGTGTTAAGAAAGACCTGCATGTTTGCTTCTTTATTTATTTATCTGGCTTAGAATGCCGCTAACGACACACACACAAGGTTATATCCATACACAAGTTCATCTCAAGACTAGTCAATCACACACACACACACACACATACACATACACACATACACACATACATACACACACATACATACACACACACAATGCAGTCAATGCCAATTTAGTAATCAATTAACCTAACACGCATGTCTTTGGACTGTGGGAGGAAACCGGAGTACTCCGAGTAAACCCACGCAGACACAGGAAGGACTCCACGCAGAAAGGACTTAGGCCGCTCCCCGCTGGGATAGAACCCCGAACCTTGCTACCCAACTGCATGTAAATTATTTGAC
>JAUZST010055400.1:0-24052 GCA_034779995.1 Parotocinclus haroldoi | reverse complement strand
CTTAAGAACGAAATGTGGCAGCTTGGCAGAGGTGGGATTTGAACCCTAGACCTCATGGTCCAGAGTCCAGTACCTTAACCACTAGGCTACCACAGTCCATATAAACATATCAATTGTAGGGCTGTCAAATTAGTGTTTTAATGGTGATTTTTTTTTTGTTAAACACCATTAGGTACATTTTCCTTACTTGGCTAGCAGTTACATGAAGTGTCAAAACATCTCCTTATCCTTCTTCTCTACAATCTACGCTGCTCACAAAAATTAGGGGATAACCGATCCAGTCCAATGCTCCATCGCTGCCAGTATGTTTTGCCAGCCTTAGGTGACCATACACCCTACTGAATAGTCAATGTGAGGTACTCTTGTCAGGTTTCTCGTCAAGTCACTTGCTGCTCAATCATGATAATTGATTTTGTATGTTATTTGCATGCAAGTCAGAATTTCGTTGTACCATGTACAATGACAATAAAGCCACCTTCTTCAAATCAAACAACTTTCAAAATTCCAGCCAAGGAACCAGCACAAAAACACCCTCTGCAAACCTTAGTGGAACAATCTGCAAAAAGTGACAGATTAAATATGGACACATTTGGAGCCAATATTAATAGTCGATCACCTTTCAGCACGACTGGTTGATAACCAATACCGATTGGGGGCAGGGTTCGATGCAACTTAAAGTGGAATCAACATAAAACGCGTCCAAAACTACATACTTCCATAGTAAACAAAATGCAAATGCAGCACAAGAGAATGGGTAGTGCATCAGAATACGCAGTATTCACTCAAGAGTACGTTCAAAGGCCCTGGACGACATACTGCATTGGGAAACATTTCTATTCAAGTATGTGCATACTATCCTATCTCATGTTTCAACAGGAGCAGGGGAGGCGTTCAAATCAGAAGAAGAAAAAGAGCAGTCAGGAAGTGGCTGTTTAAAGTGCAAGAAAAATGTAAAAAAAAAAAAAAAATTTAAAAACTGGAAATATGATTATATACAATTTTTTACGGTGGTGGTATGACATCACGTGTTACATGACACTGGTATGATGGTGAGCTCATCATATTCTGCCTCACAATTTGTTTCATGCCTTGATTGACAGTCAGAATCTAATTAATTTGGATTTATCAAACTAAATTAGAGAGATACTGGCTGATCTTTAATTGCATATTTGGATTTGACACATAGATAAACAATCCTTTCATTTCTACAACAGATGGCAAGACATAACACGAAAGACACTGTGCCACTCCAGAGAGATGGGTTCAGACAATTTCTCAATAACTAAGACCCATCATACACACTGACAAATAACTGTGTAATTATCACCATCAACAAGGTTCCAGAAAAGAGATATCATTTTTGTTAACATTGCACACCCCTAATTTATAGCACTTTTAGCGAACTGGGAAGAGAAAAGCAAGACTTTGGACACTTCTGTGCGACAGCAGATTCTGTTGCATAAGCACACAAGATTAGACACGTAAACACGCACGCTTGGCACATGACATAGCTATCTGCTCATGCCTTTTCTAATAAAAAGAGAATGGAAAAAAGGGGAAAAAAAACACTGCATTAAATGTTTCATAATGGTATTACTATACTATTATATTTTGCTTTCTCAACACCTGTGATTATAGGATTTTGAGCTGCTGATACGAGTGGGCATATGCTTAGTGTAGGTACTGTCAATCATGCAAGTCATGGCTTTAGATTTAGAGGTTAGATGCCAAGAGACAGACTATAAAAGCTGCTCACAATTGCAGCTGCATTTTGAAAACATGCCAATACACATTTTCAGGATAGAGCACAGTGGGCTAGCTGTATAGTAGATTTTAAAAGGAAGAAATATTTCAATTGTGCATTCACTTTCAGGTGCTATTAAATTTGACCATGGTCTCTGTGCCCACCTTTCTTCAAAATGCGCTCAAGGCAGTCACTTATAGTGAGGCGCCTCTCCAGCAGGAACTCGTACAGAACTCTGGAGGTGAAGGCCAAACGCAAGCTCTCCAAAGCAGCCAGACGCGTCTTAACACTGACAAAGAGAGAGTGGCCTTTCAAATAAAAAAAAATTACAACAAGGTAAAAGCGTTTAAGCTAAAATGCTCTTGGAACCTCTTGTCCATCAGGCTGTCAATGCATTGCTTCAGTTTGTCCTCCGTTTCCTCCTGAGCAGCTTGTTCATCCACAACCTCACCTGCACAGAACATAAGATTAGAACAAATCTATCTTACACAATTAGACAATGTGTGTTAACCTCTTTAGTGGTTGGGTTGTTTAATCTCTACCAGATAATGCAACATAAACAATTGTGTTTATTATGACAATCAGTAAAGCAGAAAAACTGCTTGTGTGTTCGCATGCGAGTACTTGTTCCATCCTCTTGCACTGAAGCACTCTCGCTGGCACTGCTATAGTGACTGAGTATGTCAGAAGCCAAATCATCATCACTGGCTCCAGATCCACATCTGCCTCCATTCTTTCCTGAGTGAGTAAGAGAGAAATTATCTAAAGCAATTCCAAAAAAAGAGGGTTAAGTGGCATAAGGTGAAGGATGACAAGCAAGACGAGATGCCATGACGTGACGAGCATTTGTGCAAACACAGCATGGATTACTCTCTCCACATGCACACCTAAATGAACACTATCACATGCACTGCAAAGCCTTCATGAACCCAATGCAGCTCTGAGATTATTCTATGAATAAGTTACTTAAACAAGACGCTCCTAGGATTCCACTTATTTTATTTAATTATATTAGGTCCTGAAAAAATAAAACAAATGCTATGTTAGTTTGCTTTTTCAGTTCTCGCAGGTCATAAGCTGTACAAGATGACCTCTTCCACAGTAGCTAACATGCACAATGACCCCTCACTCCATGCCTGTAAACATTTAAAAAACAGCACCTCTACCAGCACTAACATTCAATTCAACTACAAATCAATCACTAAAATTTAACACTGTCAGAGGCTTTTATAGTGCAAGTCAACGGCTCAATTTGCCCCTTCTTTTTAAATCATACGTAAATGGAATTTTGATTAAGGAAAAATTGTACAACAAGAGATTTTGAGCATTTCACTGAATATTCAGCGGCCCTGACACAATACCAAGTGAGCATCCTTGCTTCCTACTCGCTACATTCTTCTAAAATGAAACCTTGGTGCACTGACCAGCCACCTCTAGATCCCAATCCCAATTAAACCAAAGAAAATTTTAATCATGTTGAAAAACACACCAAAATAAAAATAACTAAAACCTCTAAATCCGCTACTTGTTTAAGCTTTGAAAAACTTTGTAAGCTTTGTATTTGCCAGACAAACAATAATGGCGATGACACAGCACAGATGCCAAATGCAAAAAAACTTTATTTTTAATCACTGATTTGGTGATCTTGCATTACCTTTCTATTGGGTGATCAACGTAACAGATGCAATTTTGATGAGCAATTATCAGGAAAATGTTAATGAATTGCTGAGCTTGAATATTTAATTCATACACAAAAGCTATTATGAGAGAGACACTGAAACCCTTTATGCGATCTGTGGTTATTCACATCTAACAAGAGACCACACATAATCCATTTGATTAAAATAGGCAAGCGTCTCTATTATAACCATAACTTTGCAAATGATACATCTACAGAACTACAGGAAACGTTACTGTTTATGCTTACTGTTATTTATTATACACATGCAGTGTATTTACAAACTACTTATAAATAAAAACACAGTATATACAAGTAAATAACACTTGAAATAGGGTTCTATATAACTGTGGCTTTGTTACAAATCTACTTGTAACATGCATAATAAGCCAAGCAACCAATGTCCTTATCAAAACAGCGTTCCATTTTTAAAGTCCTCTGCTGACTAAATTTTCTAATTTACACATAATCCAGAGGAATAAAGAAAGAGTCTTTATTATGTTTGTGCCCATAGACTTGCATGTGTGCCTGTTAATGATTTTATGCTTTAAATACAAGGCTGCTACTAGTGCAAAAACATTTGCATTAAGGACGCATCTATCGGCCAGAACCGATGAGTCATGTGATCACGTACGCCACTGCCTAGTTTTGTTTTGATATGCTATTTTTACGTTTAGCTTTTTTAAACCATTATCCATCTCACTTTCCCTGTGGAAATTACAAAAGCAGAGAATATTTATCACTTGTATTAACTCGTTTGGAAAAAACTTACTTTGAACTTAAATTATAAAAATAAATATAGTCTTTATGTCTAAACATTTGACACGTTTCCTAAACATTTTGGAATCAATAAAACAGGAATCAATAATAACTGGAATTGATCAAATGCCCATAACATACCCAACCATTTTTCTTACGGTTCTACATGCATCAACAGTGCTGTATCATTAGATATATTACTAGCCTGATATTATTTAAGAAACTTATTAAAAGGGTAATATTTAACACTAGAATTCCTAAACCCCAAAATTTTTCAGAAGGGACTCGCCAGAGAAAATCCCCCGATCCTCTGCTATGAACGATTAAGTGCCTACAGACATGTAAATGAACACGCTGAAACGGCATTCCTGACGCCAGATGAAGCTTTGCTAGAGAGAAAGCCTGTCTGCTTGAGCCCACTCACTAATCTAATACATACTGTTTAAATATGCAGTTTTGGAGGCAGCCATGGTCTAAACTAGTTTATTACCATTTTAACCAACTACCCACATATACCCAAATAAAATCAGTCAAAATACCTAGCTCACATCAGGCTGAACTCCCTAAATGATATGCTTTAACTTTTGACTAAGGGGCTAGAAAACCTTATTGTATTAGGCTGTAGGTGGGTAGTTCATTATAAATGGTAATAATCTACCCCCACAAATAGCCGAATAACAATAGGGGCCATCTAGCCTCTTAATCAAAAGGTAAGGCATTTCAGCTAGAAACTCCAGGGGCCGGTGATCTGGAGGATTAGTGCCAGGCTGCACTCTCTAAAAGCAATACTAAGTGTAAAAACAGTAATAGGGTTCGCGCAGGGCTGCTGAAAATTACAGCTAATATATTTCACACCACTGATTGACTCAATTAGAGAAATATCAGCCTTACCAATTTTAAGTGAAAATGGCAGATACTGATAAGAGTTTTATTTTCTCAGCTATTTATTACATTTGTAATTCACACTAGTGTAACAAGTAGGTGTGATGAACCATTTTATAAGCTCTTATTAGCTACAAATGTGACTTGAATTTCTGATTATAAAATTCAAGTCAATTCAAGTGTGATAAAGCCAATACTTATCACAGGAAAAAAACAGACAAGTGTAAGACGTAATGACAATTTTGAGCTTTGGTTTAGAACACATTCTACATTATTAAGGTATGTTACCAAATCAAATGGAAAACTGAAAAAAGTTTCAAGTTTAGCAACTTTCATTTTGAACCTGTCCGATATTCTCTAACAAGCTATATGTATATTCTTTGCCTTTAAAACTGCCTGTCACCTTAAGATACGGTTCACAAAGATTAAGGGCTATTTGATCATAAGATATTTCATTTTAAAGTATCCTCTAATTTTTGTGAGACAAAACGTTGCACCCCCCCCTCACTGATCTTCTCAGTTCAACAAATGAGGTACAGTTATAACCACTATCCCACATACAGTTAATGTTGTTGTAAATGACTTTTTTTTAACAGAACTAGTGATAGATTAGTGATGAACATTAACGTCATCATCAATACATACAATGGACTTGTAAAGACTGCATTTTCTTTTATTTTAAATAACTTTCTTAATCAAAACCGTCTGACCTAAGCAGCTCTTCTATGTTCTCTGAGACCGCTCTACACTACATTTTCTCTTGTGAAAGAGGCTGGAGAAGCTTATTCATACATCCAAGCTGCTGTTCTGCAACATCAAATCCTACAGGCTATTAGACAAATGAATATTGTTATGAATGCAGGACTAGGTGGTTAATTATTCACAGAACAGACAATGGAAGGTGAATTCTGATGCGTGTTTAAATTGCGTTAATAAGAGGCTGTAACGAATGAACACGACCACCAAAATGAAGGTCCAACCTCAGTGGTCACACTACCTGGACGTGACTGTGGCGTCTTGGCTGAAAGCTGCAACAGAAGAACTTCCTGTCGAAGTGAACCTATTTCAAGGCAACAAACTGTCATCAGGTTGCCTCTTAACATTAAAAAGTTGCACTGCAGTAAAATGTGTTTTTTTTTTTGCATACAATTATCTGTAAAAAAATAACCCTAGTTGGTGGGTAGTTGTAATAGTCCTACCCCTAGTAATGTCCACCTGACAGATATTTGATGCATTCCTTACTATTTCATACAACAAAAGTGTGTGAATGCACCCAAGACACATTTATATCTGTTATAAACTGCTCAAACTACTGTCTTAAACAGCTGTCTTCATATAAACAGTAACTCGATGACAGTGTCTTTAATTTACATAAATGTAAATATTTTATGTTTAATCACAAAGTTTGAGGTAAGCATTATTATTTGTAAATGAAAACTTTGGAGAACATAGAAAAGAGTAGTCCAATGTTAGGAGCTGATAAATATGCAGTATCTCAGAAAAGTGAGTACACCCCTCACATTTGGTGTTTGGACAGTGTCACTGGACAACACCAAAGATATGACACTGGTCAAATGTAAAGTAGTCAGTGTACAGCTTGTGTAACAGTGAACGTCTCACAAATGCTTCATCCTAGTGTTTAGGTCTGGAGTCATGCTTGAACTTTACTCTCAGTTTGTTTAGCAAGGCAGTGGTCATCTTGGAGGTGTGTTTGAAGTCCTTATGTTGGAATACTGTCCGGCGGCACAGTTTCCAATGGGAGAGGATCATGATCTGCTTCAGTATGTTACAATACATGTTGGCATTCATGGTTCCCTCAATGAACTGTAGCTCCCCACAGTCAGCAGCACTCATGCAGACCCAAAGCATGATATACCCACCACCATGCTTAACTGTAGACAAGACACACTTGTCTGTGCACTTATCACCTATATGACACATCTTGGTCTCATCAGACCACAGGACATGGTTCCAGTAATCCATGTCTTTAGTTTGCTTGTCTTTATCAAACTGTTGGTTTTCCTGTGCATCATCTTTAGAAGAGGCTTCCTTCTGTTGACGACAGCTATGCAGACCAATTTGATACAGTGTTCAACGTATTGTATGAGCACTGACAGCTCACTTTCAGGGTGTAGGCAATTTTCTTATAGCCTAATCCATCTTTATGTAGAGCAACAATTCTTTTATTAAATTCCTCAGTGAGTACTTTTCCATGAAGCGCCATGTTGAATTTCCAGTGACCAGTATGAGAGAAATTGAGAGCAACAACACCAAATGTAATAAACCTGATCCCCATTCACCACTGAGACCTTGTAACACTAACGAGTCACAGGATACCGTGGAGAGAAAATTGCCAATTGGGATCAATTGGCAAAGCAAATTTACACTGTTATACAAGCTGTAGGCTGACTACTTTACATTGTATCAAAGTGTCATATCTTCAGTGTTGTCCGACGAAAAAAGCTATAATAAAATAGTTACGCAAGTGTGATACTACTTCATGCAAGCCTCATCCTATATCTCATTCGAATACCTCATTAAAGTATCTTTCTACTGTCCCAAAAGAAGAAATTCTAAAAGTGACCCTGCCATGCAACCCTATAACCTGCTCACTGGATCCGCTTCCTTCCACTGTGTTTCAGGCCGTCTCACCTGCCCTCCTACCATTCATCAGCTCCATCATCAACAACTCGCTTTCATCCGGTCATGTGCCCTCATCTTTCAAGACTGCAAGGATTACACCTTTACTGAAGAAACCCATTGTCCCAGAACAACCTTCAAAATCCGAACCAGTCAGGCTTCAAAGCTGCACACACTACGGATACTGGCTGTCACTGAAAAACTGCATGCGTCTAGATCTGCCAAACTGTCCTCATTTTACTAGAGCTCTCAGCAGCATTTGACACAGTTATATCAGGTATCGTGGAGAGGATCCATATCCTCATCCCGCAAACTGACCACTGGTGTACCACAAGGCTCAGTCCTTGGTCCTCTTTTATTCCCTCTCTATACTCGCTCTCTTGGGGAGGTTATATCCTCACATGGCTTTTCATATCACTGCTATGCTGATGACACCCAACTAATTCTCTCTTTCCCTCCCTCGGACACTCAGGTCTCTGCTAAGATCTCAGCATGTATAGCTGACATATCATCATGGATGGCAGATCACCACGTTAAGCTAAATCCTGGCAAGACAGAAGTATTACTCTTCTCAGGTGACTCTTGTCCTCACCAAGCTCGCAACCTGGGAGTGACTATGGACAACCAACTGTCCTTTTCTTTTCACACCGCTAACGTCTCTCGGTCGTGTCGCTTCTTCTTTACAACATCAGAAGGATCCGTCCATTTCTTTCCACAGAGGCAACTCAGATTCTGGTTCAGTCCCATGTCATTTCAATACTGGATTACTGTAACTTTCTCTTAGCAGGGCTTCCTCTGACTGGTATTTGATCCCTACAGCTGATCCATAACTCGGCTGCAAGACTTGTCTTCAATGTTCCCAAGTTCACACACACTACACCACTGCTCCGATCTCTCCACTGGCTCCCTGCATCCTCCTACCTTTCAGTACTTATCACACCCCGCACTGCACCTCGCTCACTCCGGTCCTCTAGCACTGCTCGACTGATCCCCCTGTCTCTGAGGGGAAAAGGAAGGTACTCATCTAGACTATTTTCTGTTTTGGCTCCTAAGTGGTGGAATGAACTTCCCCACAATGTTAGAACAGCCGAGTCTCTGGCTATCTTCAAACGTCGTTTGAAAACCCATTTATTCCGCACTTACCTCAACTAAACCCCCACCCTTGTCCTTTTATCTCTTAAAAAAAACAAGTTTCAGAAGTGTATTCTTGTTTAGATTCCTTATTATTAAGAAAGGATTATGTTACTGATGTCTTAAAGCCGCTCTGGATAAGGGCGTCTGCTATATACTGTAAATGTAAATGTAAATTAAGTGTTGTTTAATTTACAACTTCACATTTGTAAAACATACATATTTATCCATTATGCTAGCAAAAAATGATAACACGGAATAATATACAGTGTGGTCATCCTAAACATTTCTGTCTGCAGCGTTTCTTGATTAAACAAACCAATTTGCAAATACTTTTTTGTTTTGTTTGTTTTTTATTTGTTGTTGTTGTTGTTGTTGTTTTGTTTTTTACTTCTCATTTTTCTTCCTCTGGTCAAAGCCATGTTTGCTAGACATGGCTACCTTTTATACTGTATATGTTATAATTGAAATGTAATGTGAACTTTAAAAATTGTAGATAAGTGGTCAGCATTTTTGGCACAGTTGATTGTTTAGTATAAAAAGCAATTGTCTTAATAAGTGGAAGTCATTCATTTGGATACCATGTCCAAATACATTCATCAAAAAAATGACCTGTTAACATACTGTACATGCAGTCACATATACAATATGTGACTGCATGTACAGTACAATATACAATACAAATGAAGCAGAAACATAGTATACTGCTCACACAAAAATTAAATATCCCCAAATTTTTGTGAGCAGTGTTTATGGCATGGACAGGATTAAAGACTCTGTCATAATGCTTTAGCAACTTTTGGCAACAATGATAGAAAGGCTTTCAGTTGGACTGAGATCAGGACTGATGGTCAGTTAAAACAGTCAATTTTCTGTTCTGTTTTATTCTATTCCATTCTATTCTTGTTTACTTTTGGAGGTGTGCTTTGGGTCATTATTCTACAGTACGGCTCATTTTGTTTGACTCAAACCTAGTTGTCTTGACCTTGAAGCACATTTGGCTCTAAAATGATCTGATAACCGTCTGATTTTGTTGTTCCTGTAACATGTCCAAGGTCTCCTGTCCCAAATGCAGCAAATCAGCCCTAAAACAGTATGAATCCTCCAATTATTCCCTTTATATAGTGTGTACCTTTTTATAGGTTTCATTTTGTTGTCTATAAACATAATGCTGGTATGCATTGCCAAAGACTTCTCTCTTGTTATTAAAATAATAAGGTAATTAAACTGGCCACCATTCATAAGCTAGTCAACATCATGTGAGTACAAGATAGGTGTATCAAATTTATAAATAATCACAGGTTGGCCTGATTTTATCCTACGTGCTATTAAGTGTGTCCTGTCATTGTTTTAAAAGTTGTATCCTTCTTTGGTAGAATGGTCCACATAACAAATATAAAGTACATTAACCAAATAACACTTTGTTTGAGAAGGTCATAGAGAGTGTCATTACCGGGAAGAGTACAACAGGAACAGTCAGTGTGACGGCCAACAGCACAGCCACTCGCACACACAGGATGAGAGTGTCCAGTGGATCCACTTTGCTGTAGGTGTGCAACAGTTCCGCTTCTGTATTTGCTGTTCAGATTAAATTAGATCTCTCATTAAAATTATGCAAGTGCATTAAAAGTGCATTAAGTGTAATAAGTGAATTACTGTATTTAATACTAAATGGAAGAAGGAGGTTGCCACTCTATGGTGATAGGGTGCTGCATTTGGTAAAGGATCATCACAGGAATTATTTGGTATATTTGAAAAAGCAGGTGAAAAGCTAAAATAAATAGTTCTAGCCCAATATTTGTAGACAGACACTCTGGAATATTTAAATGACAGTATTTGCACTGTTATAAAGGTCAGCTATAACCATACAATTATAAATGCAAATATATTTGTCTTGTGAGCTTAATTTATGACCAGTGTTAACTTGGGCTTACCATAAAATGTGAGGTATCCAAAGATTGCAGTAAGCAGGTACATCACAAACATTCCCAGAATGGACACGTTAGCAATGCCTTGCATGCGTCGCTTAGTGGCGCTGATAAATAACCAAGAAAATTATGAATAAGGTTTCTCTCCTCATAAATAATTCAAATTGTGACTGGGATCCAGCAAAAACATACGTATGCATTTAAAATCAATGAATCAAACATGAAATTATGTATGTAACATGAGACTAATGATCCACAACAACATCTCAGTCGAGTTACTCTAACTGTTTACATACATGATAAATAACTTTGAGTTGGTTGACACTTTTTTTAGAGCGATAATAGGGTGTGTTCCTGAACATACTTGCGCAATTCAGTGTAGATAGGCAGCACCTCAGGGTGACACACAAAGGCAAAAGCCAAAATAGGAATTGTATAAGCCGTCTGCAAGCCAAATAGAGAATAAAATCAGGTAAACAGAGTGGAAATTAAATCTTAGCTAAATAACCCAGTGCAATTCATCAGAGAGCACTGGGCAGCTTTCAAGCAACATGAGTTAAAGAGTGGCAGTGTTACATGATATCATCCTGAATCAACTGACCCATACTTGATCATCTTTTCTCATAATACCACATACAAACAGCCGTGCCTAAATTATAATTGTGCCCTCATGTCACATATGGGCAAAGGGACAAAGATTGGAATCACTGACCTGCTGATTGACAGTGAAGAATTTAGCCTCACATTCTCCTTCTGTTGAAATATTCACTGTGGTGTGATTGCTGAAATCCTCCAAAGGGCAGGGAATGTTGAACTTCTTATAGATGACCTACAACAGAAAGAGAAAACGGGAGAGATTGAGAGAGGGAAAAAAAGAGGAGGAGGAGTATTAATTACAAAAACGTCCCAAACAATAAGGGGCTAAGGCTTAATGTCAGTTTTTGTTCTCTTTGAACTCTCTTATGGAATTCAGAATTTCAGTATTTGTTTTATTAGTCATAACAGTCATTATATAGGAACAGTATAATGACATGACATATACCGTTCATTAAAGTTGTCTACAAATATGAATATGTTTCAGTTTCCTTAACTGAAAAACAAGATTTATCCTATTAAATACTCACCGAGATCAGAAAGAAGACCATACAAGTCAGAGAGAAGCCACTTGTGTAACCAAGGTACCCTAGACACAACATAAAATTACACTCACTTACAGCTCACTGTAGCCCATGGTTCGGATAGTGGAAGGTCTCTTTTTGTTACTGGTTGGTCCATATAACAATACAGTAATGACTTGGTAAACAAATTTGCTCTAATTATGAAAACCGAATACAACTGGCAATTTTTTACACAACTTCGTAGTAAGCCAAACTAAAAATTACAGAAATATATACAACATATATATACAACCTATAGCACAATATACAGATCTTCATGACCATCCAAACTTGAACTTGAAAGTACTGATTTCTGATAACAGTATTTTGATTACTTTGAACAAAATATGCTAGCACGGTAATTTGTCGCGTGCTATTTTGGTGTTCCTGACCCTTTGTTGTGGACCAAAGCACATAAAAAATTATATGGAAAGGTTAAAACAGAAACATCGTCGATAAGACGTAAGATTATATTTTGTGTACATAATAAATAGACTGACTTACCAAGCTGTCTCATCATGGCCAGAGGAAGAATAATACAGATAGACACAATGATGATTAGATAGTTGCCATTCAGATACCACTGCCTGGACGGAGATCAATTATAACATTTGTCAACTTGCAGATAGAAAATTAATTGATTAAATCAAATATCAGTTGTAGTTAGTGTAAATACAATATATAAACAATTATTTATTGCCTGTATGTATGTGTTAATGACTCAAGCTTTACCAAACTATTTACACAAAACCAGTTGTACTTTCCATGTCACACTCAACACAATCATAGCCAGTCAAAAATGTATGTGCTCTCTTTAATGTAGGTACTGGTAGAACTCTATTTAGTGACCAAAATGTTGCCTGTTTTTGATCAAACCTTAGTTTAAGGTATGATATCCCTAAACACTTTTATTGCTTCTGTCTGTGGATGAAAAATAATATGTGCCGGTTAAATATAAAATATGCTGCTCTATCGCACTGCACATTGGTTTTATCTGCTCGAGTCCCAGATGCAAATTTCCTTCCTGAAAAGAAGAGAAAATTTGAGCTCATGACATGAATTATGCCTTGTTATTTCCATGGTTACATTGTCACTCTTTAGTTGATATTGGGAGTGTTTGGGAATTATCTATTTTTTTATCTTAGATAATCTTTTCAGATTGTGTCAGGACAGGAATAAGGTCTAGACCAAAGTTTTTTTCCTGTTAAATTGTGTCAAACAATCAAAGCCATTGCTTCCTCAATAATTAAAATCTGAGAGAATAAAGTCTCTTAACACTATGAATGTTCCTCCATCATGCATATAGTGTATAGTGTACTTCCTCAAAGTTGCATGTTGTGTTGTTGTGTTCTTGATTTGAACTGTATTGGACACAGTGATCAGCTTATGTACCCTCTTCAACATTGCGCATGTCAATTTGCAAGATCATCAACTTTTATTGAGTGTAAAGTTTATATAAACACATTTTTCTTGAAGAGAACACTTTGAGTAATTGTAATGACTGTATCCACATCGTCAGTTTTATACTATTAGTTAAGTTCTTGAAAAGAAAAACTCTGGATTTTCATATATATTTCCATGCTGGACTGTAAACACATCATGAATGTGCTCAATAAGACAGGGAAAGCACGATTGTAATGCTTGCTGATACAAAATGTGTTTTTCTGTTATGTAATGATAGGATTTTGGTAATGATCAGACCAGATTTTCAGGGAATATATCCATGTAGCTTTATACATCATGTTAGAGATACAAGTAAGACCAAACATCAGGATGTATCTATTAGTTATGTAAAAGCTGCATCTCTGGTTCTTTTTTTTAAATAGAAGGAGTAATTTTATTTGATCACTTACCCACTGTTCTGATGAAGGCCTAGAAAGGCTTGGATGACCAATGGTAACTCATATTTCACAATGAAGAGGTAGCTAGACATGGCTGAGAAAGATAGCGAGAAATTAATTAATTTAACTGTTTTTAGAGTTGCCATGTTTAGGGAACAACAAACTGAAATAAAATTGCGAAGAAGTTACTGAAAGCACACAGGTTTGGAGTCAAGAATGAGAAATCGGAACTGCTATGCACTTGAACCATATTGTCTTATACTACTAATCCATACTACTAAACCTGACAGTGATCTTTTGAATTGTGGAGGCCTCATGTGAGAGCTTCAATCCTGCCTTTGCTGTGGAGCCATTCACTGCCCCAACTGCTGGTGTGATGGATGAGGATCTACAGGCCCAGGTGCAGCATCTGTGGGCAAATGTGCACCAGAATGCACCAGAACCTGTTTGCCGCCAATGTTTAACCGTATCACATCTCATCTCCAGGCTAGAAGGAGCCTGAATAGCAAATAGAGCCTTCTTTAACTGTAATAAATAAATAAACCTATTCTTTTCCTTTATTATCTATCCTCTGTATTCACGAAAATGTGAATATATATATATATATATAAAGCCTACAGTCAAGCATGATGGTGGGAATGTCATGGTCTGGGTGGGGATGCATGAGTGCTGCCGGCGGTGAAGTGCTTGAGGGAACCATAAATGCCAACGTTTACTGTGAAATACCGAATACCGAAGGTCATTTTTACTTAGGGGTGTACTCACTTTTGTTACCAGCGGTTTAGAAATTAATGTCTGTTGAGTTCTTTTCAGGGCACAGCAAATTTATACTGTTATACAAGCTGTATACTGACTACTGATATCACAAATGTCATCAGTGTTCTCTCATAAACAAGATATTTTTAAAATGTGAGGGGGTACTCATTTTTGTGAGTATATACAGTGAAGCCTAAAATTATTTATACCCCTGGGAAAGGTGGTAATGTGAAAATCTCAGAAGACATGGTAAGAACCCAAAAGTGACACCTGTGCTAGCCAGGAAGATAGTGAAAGAGGTGAAAAAGAATCCAAGAATCACCAAAAAGGCAATCCTGGTGAACCTGGGCTATGTTCATGACAATTTCTCAAGGCAGACAATCCAACGGTCACTGCACACTGCTGGGTTCCACAGACGCAGACCAAGCAGGATGCCACTTCTCCAGGAAAGGCACACAAAAGTCATCTTTGCCTTTTGCAAATGCTCATCTGGACAAAGAAGACAACTTCTGCCCTTCTGGTTTATGGTCAGATGAAACAAAAATGTAATTGTTTGGCCACAATTATGTATAATTATTTTGGCATCAAGCAGGGTGGTGGCAACTTACTGGTTTGGGGGTGTTTCGCAGTAAACGGCACCATGAAAAACGAGCAATACATAACAATTCTCAACAACAACATCAGACAGACGGCAGAGAAACTTGGCCCTGGACATCAGTGGACATTTCAGCACGACAACTACCCAAAAACACACAGCAAAAGTGGTAAAGAAATGGTTAGCAGACAAAATTAACATTAACATTTTGCAGTGGCCCAGGAAGAGTCCTGACTTGAATCCAATTGAGAATCTGTTAGCTAAAGAGCTAAAGAACAGTATGATGGGAAGGAGACCCTCCAATCTGAAAGATTTGGAGCTCATTGCTACAGATGAATGGCTAAAAATACAAGTGGAGACATGCAAAGCTGGTCAGCAATTATAGGAAGTGTTTGATTGCTGTAATAGCTAATAAAGGCTTTTCTATTGATTATTGAGAAGGTTATGGATAATTTTGGACATGCCACTTTTTCTTCAAATGTAAATAAAAGCTGAGAAATTATGCCTCTTGTACTTAGTCTTATTATTTTCTGGTAAAAAAAAATTGCTGGTTGAATAAAAGTAACTTTTTTAAATTTGTCAGGGGTATGAATATTTTCGGGCTTCACTGTATGTATATACAATATATAATATATAATATGGTGCCAACCATTAACTCCTTCTAGATGAGCTATATTATTTATGAACAAGTGTATTAACACATATTTTTTTTCAGTCACCAATACCAAGAAAGTCCTGTAGGTGACAATACTTTCCCATATGTGAGTTTCCTAATTAGTGGACCCAGCCACTGTGAGGAATATGAAAGGGGGATTCAGTTTTCAGAAACAAATAGTTTTGTACCAATTTTTAGCATCTATTTATTTCATATATATCATTTTTATTTTTTGTCACATAATTATGTTCTACAATTACAATTATTATGAAATGACTAAATACATTTTATCATTGTCATAATAAAATACACTGCTAACAAAAAAATAAGGGATATTTCATTAGGGGATATTCCTTTTGAATTATCGCCTAATTTTTGTGAGTGTTTCTTCAGCTGTTCTTTTGTATCGCAGGCCATGTGCAATATTTGTATTTTATTCTAATTAGTCTTAATATTGTCTATATAGCACAAAAACACTATCATTGTCTAAAGCTTTACTAGATATCAAAAAACTGCCCCAGTCTTCAAACATCTTGTTTTTTTGTTGAATAGTTTGTCATGGCCTTGCCATAAAGTTGTTCTGCTTTTTGGTGACTATTTTCAGTAGGAGCAACTGTATCACCGAGGACTGACAAATGTTAGGTAGTTGTCACATATAAAAATGGCCTTGTTTTTTACCTTTTTGGTGCATCTTATGACACTAAACACTGGTTCCAGAGATATAAATGTGATTTATGGCACATCTTATCTAACATGAATTACAGATGTATTAGTGTGACTTCTTATCTCTGACTAAAAAGCTAACAGAACACCCTAAAGTCCATCTCCATCTGTAACAGTTGGGGAAATGTGTTAATCAGCACGTCCTTGCATTTTGTTCGCTATCTCACCTCCTATGTTGTGCATTGTTATGACAACAGCAGCCAGTATTTTTCCTGGGTGCCCAAATGCTCTCTTGCCAAGCTGTTCATATGCCCGAATACCTGTACAAAATGAAAAACAGGCAATCAAAAACCTCTGTACGAAAAACATTTTTTAAATTAAAACTGCTTAAAAGTAAACAGCAAACAAACATTTGGGAAATAATTGTGTCCCTCTGAAATTAAGTGTGGTTTAATATGATCATTGCTTTGTCTTACCCACAACTCCAGCACTTTTTAGGAGGAGATGAATGGAATATGACGAAAGAATGGCGATGCATGTCAGCAGGAACCTGTGTGAATCAATTTTCATAAATAAAATGATGAATCTCAGCATATCAGGAGCTGGGGAAAAAGTTATGTCTAAGACAATGTTGTTTTTTTTTTAATATGATAAATTAACATATTTTCAAAATACATAATAACTTACATTAGACTACTCCTTACTTACGAATTGTAAGTAATTTTGTGATACTAATAGACCAAGCTGCTTCAATTAACTGCGTCAAGCAAATTGAATACAATATTAAGCTCTAGAGACTTGTGTATTAAGGAGTACTAAACACAATATGGGCTCCCTACTCCACTAGACATTTCCAGCAGGGAGGCCTACATTTCCCTTGCCAACTGTGCAGCTATATTTAATCTGAAATTTGATTTCTGAACCTTGTGCTCCTTCATTATAGCTGCTCATTCATTCATACATCTCTACCAGATGCCAATTTCTTTACCAGACAAAACCTAAAATGAAAATCATGGCTTTGAATACATCTTTGTCTTGGAATCTTGACTAAGGATTAAGAAAAAAACTGTTATCGAAAACCTGCAGAAGAGCAGACATATCTTAAATCCAAACATTAACCTATACTATTTTTTTATTGTGAAACTACACACACAAATGTCCATATACACAAGTATGCACCATTTAACATCAATCAGGATATTTTGGAATAAGAAAAAAACTAATTCTGCCTAATATAATTCACGTCTGAATGACAGAAAACTAGTACAAGTGAACCATTTCAGCACATGCACACAAAAAGAGAATAATGGACTTGAAAGGCAGAAAACAACATTATTACTAGTTGGATTTGCAGGCGTTTCAAGGTGCACAATCACACAGGTCTACCAGCAGTGGCAAAAATCCCAAAAATTCTCAACTAAATGTGTGCCGGTATTACATCTTATTAACTACATTTCAGTCACAGGTGACAATTATTTTGTCCAGTGAGTATATATGAAAAAGTTTTCCTATACATGGTTTATTTTTTTTTAAATCTGTGTAGCCACATGGACTGAAATACTCACAGGAAAAGTATTATGCCTGTGTTGGACATGGCATATGACAGTCCAAGGATTCCACTACCCATGATAGCGTTGCTGAGGTTAAACACAGACATACCAAATGAGGTCTTCCCTTCAAACTACCAGAGACAAAAGAAACATGACCATCATTTCAAGACATGCTAAGAATTGTAGCGCATAAAGGAGATGTGGTGAGATGTTGTTACTTGTTTGTGATTTTGCACTTACATCTGTAAACTGAGGTTCTTTTTTCCCTTTGATCTTCTGTGGTAAAAATTCTTCTTGCTCTGGTGACATTCTGTATTGTTAGAAAAAAATCAAATATAAAGCAAAACATTCACATTATGTTAAATTAATTATGCAAATAAAATAAAATAAAATATTTCTCTTTGTATCTCTTTGTAACTATATGTTTGGAGTCTCTTGTGAGCTACAAGGCTGATAACTAACAAAAAAGTAAGGAAAACTTCATTGGAGTTTTCAGGATAGGCTGCCCTTGGTTTTGGTGTTATTTTAGGAAATAGTTGATTATATCTGAATGTAAAGCAATACAGGCTTCTTAATCCACACTGGTAAATGCCTAGTGAGTTGCTTCATGTAATCTTAAAGTCTGTTATTCATAGCCAATTCGTTCATAAATCAAATTTAACTTAGGATATTTTTTCAACTTACTCTAAGTTTTACACACATGTCTAATGTTATATGTAAACTCATACCCCCACTAATAATGTGGGACTGTGGTGGCATAAATCATGTTACCTCTGCAAGACCGTATTGGTTGTAAGATGCTCTGGACAATATTATGACATTTCTAATAGAAAGGAAAACAAATAGTATGCCAGTGATATGGCAAATTTGGTGCTGAAGTGGATATTTACTGTAATTACCTATATAAAAGATATTAATGTTTACGCTTTGTATTAACATTTACGTCTACCTTTTAATATTTACCTTTTTAAATGGTATGAGGCTACAACAGTCAATGAGATCACTTACCCATCTTCCAAAGGCTGAAAGTCTTGGTGGTGTCCATTTGATAGCTTCTGAAGTTCCATCTTGTTTTATAAAGTCTTGTAAATGCTCTTTGTTGTTTTAATCTAAAAGGCAAAATAACAATTTAGTGCAATGAATATTTTGCACATATTAAGGTCAAATTAATAGCGCAGTTAAACTTTGTTATCTGAATGTACTTCATACTTCAAATGCATTGAACAGCACATATTTGGTTTAAGAATGTTGCTGTGTAGCATTCCTTACTGTCTCATACTTGCTTTTTCTTGCGCTAACCGTTACAACAGATTAAGCAACCGTTACTTGTAGTTAATCAAAGGATCAAATGAAAGTGAACGGTGTAAGCTGAGGTAAGAATTATATCTGAATGTGATCCACATCTGTTTCCAATCCACATTTCAAATAGTGAATTATTGGTTCAGGAAGCTGGTAATTGAATTAAATGTTTATATGTAATATTAAATGTTTATATGTAATACATTATTTAGGTGAATCAAAAACAGGAGTTCGGATAGTCTTGTGGAATTCATATGATCATTATATTTAGATTTGACTTTGTTTATTGCTTACACTAGAGAATGTAAGGTAACGGTTTTCTCATATATAGTACATATATGATAAATTTGCCAGTTCTGTAAAATAATTTCATGAAACGTTATGTGCCTGTTTTAAAACAGACCTAAAGATATCTACTTCTTTCCGCTTACAAACAAAATTATAGGATCAAGTGAAAGTTTATAATCTGCACCTTTGCCAAGAGAGTCAGTCAAGGGAAAATGTGAGGTCCAACTGTCTTTTTTCCCACTCTCCAAAGTTTGGTTGACAATTTAAAGCTCATGTTTCAGGAAAGGATTTGAGCTACTGAGTACTTTTTTTCCATTTCATTACATCCTTATACATTTCCTAAAGCTGCCTTTCACTGCTAACATAAACGTTCTATTTATTTTCTATTCTGTAATAGCTGTTACATTTATCATTACATAAAGTGTATCACACCCATTATTTTTAGCACAGCACATTTACGACCCAGACTGAATTCACCAAGCAGCAGCATCATTTGGAATTCCCTCTGTCTGTGTGAAATGCTGAGAAAAAATCGGTGGGAAAACTTAACAGTGTGCGCTGCTGTTTAACACAAACTCAGAGGCAGTAATGCATTTTTCTCAGTACACATAAGTTGGCTACGTGGCTCAGAAGCCCAGAGTTTGGATAGTGTCCAGATTAGCCTGCCAGCTGCAACTACCACAGTCCTCACTGTTCCCTGCTTGGTAGTCTGATTTCCAGAAAATACGTTTTTGTATCAGTGCAATGTTGTTCATACGTGGCACTTCACATGCTTGTCTTTTTAATAAACATTTACTTATAATGTGCATGTTTAGTGTATTAGAAAACAATTATTAGGACGCCTAACAACACAACCATGAAATGAAAACTAATAATGTAATGAATTAATAACAAAAGTCTATAATAGTATTCAGAGAACCAAATTATGTAACTAATGAGGAATTCAGCTGAGATAAGTCTAATAGCACATATTTACTGATGCTAAATATGTAACCAGCATGCCTGCTCAAAAATATGGCAACAGGTTCAGCTATTAAAATATTGTGGGCAATAGTTAGGCGACTACTTGCTATTTCACCAGTAGACGTCATATCTTTCAGGCACTATGGATTTTTGAAAGGCACTTTTTTGCATCCATTCTGAGTAGACACAGAATAATATATGTACTATTTGTAATATATATTAACGTATTTCAAAATACGGTTTGATCAAAAATAATCTGCTGAACTCTGACCAATGAAACGTTATATCAAAGATGATTGCTTTATGACTGTACAGGAAACCTGACTTTGCAATCAATTTGATTAAAACAAAGTAATAACCTGTGTGTCTGTACTATTCAGTAATTCCATATTTTTATACAAAATCTACTTATCTGCTGTCCCTAACATACAGTTAACAGACATTCGCTTAAGCCTATGTGTCCCTGTATTTCTATGGCGTGTTTGTGTATCCTCCGTTCTGACTAGAAACTTAAAATAGAAATAAAATAATTCTGCACCAAAGAGCCTTGCAAAATATTTAGAGGCTATAAAAATAAAATAACAAGATGAGTTATTTTATCTTTATAAAATGAACTTCTATTAGGCTGCAGCTCCACTAGAGTGAGATATGAAGTATACTGTTACATATACATACACATAGTCGCATTAAGGGGAGGTGCTGCCAGAGCTTATAGCATGTTGCAAAAAAAGGATAATGCTAAGACTTCTCAAACTTCAGTAAATCAGCAAAAGTCTTGCAATTCATCCACAGATTACAGTTTACAGAGATAAAAGGAGATATGTTATTATGTAAAATGGCACATCATTGCAGCTCCACATGAGGGATAAAACGTTAGGAAACCTATGCTATGGTTATGCTATGGCTAAACAGCAAAATGTAGAGATCTATGTTACCATATATTTTCCCCTATTTTAAACACCACAAGCTGCTGCTGGTCTGTTTATATATAATATTGTTTTGGCTTCTGTGTAAACAGGAACACATTCCTTGTGTAGAGCAACATCATTGCATCCAAATAACTTTCTACATAATGAAAAGATTAACACGAAAAGATTTCACTCCGGAAAAGACTTTTACAGTCACGCACAACAGAAGCTGAAATTTATTTAGCTTATCATGTGGAACTTCTGTACTGTCTAAAAATAACCATGGGGTAGAGCATCTGGCAAAACCCATAAACATAAATGTTGTCTTTCCAACTCTGCACAAAATAACACATAGATTTGCATCTCTTAGAACTCATGATTCCATAAGTTTAAAAAGAAATTAATAAATAAGCTATGTGATATCTTTAATGTAGTCCGTTTCTTTTCTTTTTTTTCGGCCAGACACAATACTCAATACGTCTCATATTGTCCTGTTGTAAGATGTAAGACCAGTATTAGTTTTTTTTAATTTTCTACATGAGGCCTTTACTGGCAGTAACACAATGTCATGCTAAGCGACAGTAACAGGTTGATAATGTCAGTGTCAGATAGACTGATTTCACTCTCAAAAATCAGGTCAGGCCTAAATACAAGGCTCACAGAAATATGGGGATATTTCAAAATCAATCAAACAATCTGATCCTGTCCATGCCCCATCACTGTCAGTGTGTTTTGGCAGTCTTGGTTGATCATCCACCCTACTGACCAGTCAATGTGTGGTACTCTCATCCAGTTTGACATGCTTCTGTTCACCCCCATAAATATGTCACTTGCTACTCAATCACGATAATTAAATTTGGATCTCATTTGCATAAACGAACATTTTTTTTTTAACTTTTAATTTACTTTTCTGATTATCTTGTTTGATAAAATCAAATCAAATGCTTCTTTTTAAATTGATTCATATTTGATTTAAAATATCCCTGCATTTTTGTGAGCAATGTAGCTACATCTTGTTTCATTGGTGAAGAATTTCTTCCTTAACTGCTCCTTAATATTCTAATCTCTCTAATATGACTGTTACCTTTCAGTGTCACTGTATCTGTCTCAGTAATGGATCAACTTGTTTTATACTGCATATACATTTATCACATTTAGCAGACAACCTGGCCCAGTGTGACTTACAGCTGTTGTAAACTTGCAAGATACAATACAATCCTCAAGAGCATAATAATGACAGCTGGGCAGTGCTGGAATTTGAGTGCTAAACGTTCTGGTTAAAAGACCAGACCAATTTGGTCCTTTTGTATACATTCTGGTGACTATTTTCTAGGTATTGTAACATCAGTCTTTCACTGACTTAATTATTTTCATTAAATTACAGTTAGTTTCCTATATTAAATGTATAAATACAACTTGTCTTATATGTTTTTTCTGAGTGCAACTGAGTGGACTAAGCAGTTGTTTAATACAACTCTGTGAACCATACTTAAAATGGTCGTTTCTTATATGGGACACACAATAAACAAAAACAAAACAATTTACTTTTACCTTTTGTAAATTTAAATTTAATTAAGCTGGTATGGAAAGTATGAACACAGACAGTATGAACTTATAACTTATGTATAACGTATGGTTTTTACACGTTTAATCTGGTCAACTACAATTAATTTGTTAATAAACATCCATTCCTGCATTTCAAGCCTGCAACACATTCCAAAAAAGGATGTAAAAAAAAAGGCAATTTAGTAATGATTTTAAAAAGAAATAATTATGTGATTTCAAATCTGAAACATCAATAGGTAATTAGAATCATAGTTTGGTGTAAAAGCAGTATCTATGAAAGGCTGAGTTTTTGAGAAACAAAGATGGGCAGAGGATTTCCAGACCCACATGAGAGAGAAAATTATTGACATGTTTAAAAGCGACGTTCCTTAAATAAATATTAGATGGGATTTGCATATTCTCCCTCTACAGTGCAAAATATTATTAAATGACTTAAGGAATCTGGAGGAGTTTCAGCGATTAAAGGGCAAGGGTGCCCTAAAATGAAATCCAACATCACCAATTCCTCAGACAACACTGCATCAAGATCCATCATTCATTAAATAGCTGATATAACCAATTTATAAATGCTCAGTAAAACCTTACTGTGCGAAAAAGAAGCCGTTTTACCATGGCATCTAGGATGAACCATAACACACTAGAAACCTGTATTGTGGTAAGATGAATCAGCATTGCAGAAAAAAAAAACATGGATGTTGTGTGCTCCTGACCAAAGACAAAAAATACCATCCAGACTCAAATCAGCAAGAAGTCTAAAAACCAGGATCTGTCATGGTATGAGGTTGTGACTTTGACATAGATCATTTGCAACATTAATACAAAAAGGTTCACTATGATTTCAGAGCAACACATGCTACATGCAAGACATCATGCTTTCCAGGGACATCCATGCATTTTTCAAGTAGGTAAAGCAAATACACATGCTGCACACACCAGAAAGGAATGGCTGTAAGCAAAAAGGTTAATGGTTACTAGAGTGACTTGACTGTAGTTCTGACCTGTCCTAAATCTGAGAATGTGAGGGAGGTCAGAAAAAAGCTACGGCAACA
>JAUZST010055399.1:0-50740 GCA_034779995.1 Parotocinclus haroldoi | reverse complement strand
CTTTTCGGATTTCCTGACCTTTGATAAAAGCATAAATTCTCCCGGGGATCCCAAAAATCCTCCCATATCTCGCTGATAGTGGCGACTTGTGGCTTCTTTTTCTTATTCACTCTCACGTTCTTTGGTCTGATTAAGCGGAATTTTGGTCAAAGTAAGTGAATAACATTACACGTATATAATAGGATTTGTTTCAGTACTTTAGGATTTGCTCCGAATAAGCGGCTGGTCCCATTAACCCAGATTCGACTGTACTGCATACTGAATTTTCACCAACAAGTATCACGAGTGGATCATCTGTACATTTAATGCATATTTTGAAAATCAACAAGATGCGTATTTTGACCAAGGGGTGCCAAATCTTTTGTCTATGACTCATGAACAATGCCACAGATGCAGTACATAATGTAATACATATTTACTGTATTTACTAATGCATTTACTATTTGGTTTTTGATCGATCGGACAACGATCATTATCGGCTGATTTAATTGCCGATGTCGAAAAACGATCAGCTGTCCTTTGCAGCCCACAGAGGCCCTGTGTGCAGTGTTGTGTCCCCGCCCCCTTTCCTTTACACTGCGCAAGCGTGCGGCGGCAAATCCTAAAGAAACGTCAAAAGTGTGGAACTTTTACACAGCCTGTGAGAATGATGGGAAGTTTCCATCCTGCAACACGTGCAACGACAAAATACCTTGCGGGGGAAGCACATTAAAATGCTTCAACACAACTAATTGAATACGCTGTTTAAAGAACAAACGCTTGGCAGATTATGGTGAGTTTTCGAGGCTCACAGCATAAAATAAAAAGAAGGCACCCGGAGCAGCAACAGTCAGACGGCAATTAACGCAGCCCACGCTCACAAACACTCGCCCTTATGAGCGTGACAGTCAGAAGGATAAGCAAATAACCCCAAAAATAACTGAATTCGCGTTAGAAAACCAGCCTTTTTCAGTAGTTGTGCCTGCAAGTATTTTATTTATTTATTTATATTTGGGGTGGGGGGGGGGCAGTAAAAACATGTATTTGTCTAAGATAATTTTATTTATTTGTTTTTTCCAGAGCACGTAGCCAGAAGCACTCATCATAACTATAATTACAGTATCAGATTCAGTGGACCCTAGTTCTTAATAATTAGTGTATATTTATTATTATTAATAAATAGTCAATAATAATAAAAGATAATATAAATGCGAACAGAACATTACAATCCCAGTCATTCTCAAAATGTTTTCAGAATGTTTCTCAAATTGTTTCTCAAAAGCCCAGGATCCTCTGGCAAACCAGAAAATGAACAAGCTTCCTTCTGAAACACTGATTTGATTATCAGGCTGCTTATCAGAAGCACTGAAGACTCTCAAAGGTAACAGTGCAGTGTTCTTGGTGTTCCTCTAAATAATGTGCTTGTAAGGCTGGTGGAAATGTATACATTATATGTTCTGCGAGTCTCCATCTGTTCCCCCTCGTATTTGGCCGAGCTGAGCTGTGAACACTGATGCCTCTGACGTCTCAACTCAGGCCTCGTCGAGCCGCAAGGGCTCCATGATGCTCACTCTCGCCCATCAGCAAGGTGCCATTTGTCAGACTGGTGGGCTGGTGAGAGCGCCCCACACAAGGCCTTCGTCTGCTTACAGGATACGTCAGAGAGGTCCTGCCGAAAGCCTCCCCTGAATCTCCAGAATGCCAGGCTTCCATTAAACCATCAGTCAGGGGCAAAAATATTTTTGGTTAACTTCTAGTAAAGGGAAATTAACATGAACTTTTTTTGAAAGAGTCGAAAGAAAGTTCATTTGGTCACCATGGTGATATATAGAGCTGAAACCAATCAACAAATATGAGAAATGTAGTCAATTCAGATATCATTACCACACCATGCAGCTAAAAGTACGAGTGCTAAAGTTATAATCCAATGAATATTTTCAGCTGAAAATGGCACTGTTTTTTTTACAAAACATTTTAGGTGTGACATCGTTAATGAGATAACGGAGGTCAGGCAGCAAAGGCTTGAAGCCATTACACAAATAACCTCTAAAGGCACATGACTTTAGCCGGTTAAACAAGGGGTTTAAATAGCAGAGGGTGTGATTAAGGAATTGAAGAGATGAACGGGATCACTGGTGGCCTGGTGTTTGGTCAGGGCTTGGTGAGGGGCTTCTGGGCTGGAGACAAGCGGAACAGTTCAACTGAAATTGCTTCCCGTTTTCCTGCTCGCCGACAGCTACAAGCAGTTATTGAAATACCTGTGATTTTAAGCGTGATGAAATATGCTACTTAAAATGTGTATATTGATTTTCTTTGACCTGACATGACATCTAGCTTCTTATGAAGTCATAATGTGGCGCTGTAGCTTTTTCGGCCTGCAATGATTCACTCTAAGCATAAAACACTGATACTTTGTTAGGGGGCCAATACTTAAATGATACTGAAACAGAGTTAGGTCTTAGTGGAACTGTGCTAGACATTATTGAACAGCTAGGAGTCAGCAGTAGAACAGACTGTGAGGCAATATTTCTGTGTCTGATTTGTGAGCATTCATTTTGGTCAGGTAATGGCATCGGTTCCTACATTTTGGCTGAATTAGTTCTGTGCTGCTTGGTGCCACTTACTGTGGTTTCAGGTACCGCTGTTAAGACCTATTCACAAGTACAATTTTTTTGTACGGATGCTATTTTTAACGTAGTGGGATTTTCACACCAATTGCGTTATGGTTTTTTTTGTCTAATAATTGCCTGTCCGCTTTTATTTTTTTTAATGTCCCTTCTCATAAAGTGTCGCAGAGATTTCGCCACAAAAAAAAGACGAGCAAACATTGATGCAGGAAGCTGTAGTTTGTGTTATTGTGAGCATGACCAGACTAGAATGCACTTCCATGAACAATAAAGCGGTTATTTACAGTCGCTGTGAAGTTTTCGCCATCATTCTCCAGCCTTTCAGCTATGAAGTACAGCGTGACGGAGTGCCAAGACCTTTCAGCTACGTCTGTGTTTTTGTAGTCAGCGTGTTTCCTGGCATGTAAGCTCTTGTGCTCTGCTACTAGCAAGATGAACTGTCCTGCCTGACAACCGAGCTCTGATTGGTCAGCCTGATTTCAAGGAACAACATTATCCGAAAAAATTCTACACAGCCTTGTGGTGCGTCGGTTTCAGACATTAATATAAAAACTTTGTGTTTTATTCGTCCACAAAAATCGGACGTATTGTTAGAAAGGCCTTTTCACAATTGCTGTGGCAAAATCGTTAGAAATATGTTTAATAGAAAAACATAGTGTATTAACTAGGTTGTACAGTGGCATTGTTATATTGTTATATCACTAACTGCAGTGATCCCGTTTTGGGGAGACTGGCAATGTCTTCCAATTGGCTGTGTCTAAGGGAGGTATGACTTGGTCATCCCCCAGTATTTAACAGCGACTCCAGTGCATGCCACACTGTGACACCATAATCAGCATAAAAACTAGCATTTATTTATTTTTATTTTTTTTTTAACCTGGCTTGGATTTTCTTGGTCAGTGTCACGTGGCTGTTGTGCCTATAGCTGGAGAACACAGGTCACATGCATAAGCATACCCTGGACAGGGTGTCAGTCAATTGCAGGCCTGAAACAGGGTTGCTGCTGCAGCCCCAGGAATTGACTGCCTGACCAGTCTCGCCTCCCTTGGACACAGCCAGTCGTGTCGGCATGCAAAGAACCACATGGCTAGAAGTCACTTCTGGGACTCGAACCCTGATAACCTGTGGTGTTAAGCTGGTGTATTAGGCTGCTGTGCCACCCATGTGGTCAGTTTAGGATTAGTAAACATATTTCATAGCCTTGAGGGTCCGGCTTGTAACTAAACGTGACTTGCCTGATGGACTAAACTCTTCTGCTGAAAATTTTTTTTTTCCAGATTTTTTTTTTTTTTTTTTTTTTTTTTTTTGGAATAAACTTCAGTTTGAAGAGCCTGCGAAGTGAGCGCTGTCCATCATCGCTAAACCCATCATTCAAGTTTTAATTTGGCCAAAGTGTCAATGACGGGGCATTTCTGTTTCGTAGCCACGCATGCCGTCAGTGTCATCTTCCCACACAAAGAGGACATAACCACGGGTGACAAAATCTTTTTTATGACACTTGCTCTCTCGCACAAAATCCCTCAGGAGCCATAATTAATCGTGCTGGAGCAGAGCGTGGAAGCTATGTGCTCTGCGCTGATACATGCAGTGCCTGTGAATTCTAGCGTTAGCTTTTGCGGCTCTGCTGGGCTAGCAGGAGAGGTGTCAGAATCAGCTTGGGAGGCTTTCTCTCTCCGCCGAGGACGGCTCTGCAATCTGTGTGCTCAACACATGCTATCAGATCCGCGCAAATCGAGCAGCTTTTCTTCTTTTCTATCTTTAATGTGTTAAACGGCTCTGTCGTTTTGAACATCGTTTCATTGTTTGCGCACCGTATAATATTTAAGCAAAGTTTAGCTGGCGTTTTGTCCTCTGACAGTTACACAGCCATCACAGGCTTTTTGAGACACAGAGGCACCTCGCATGTTTGTGAAAGGGGCTCATTTGAGGTTTTTTGTACACGGCAATCAGGAGAGTGGCTGACTCTGCACATTGTTACGAAATGGTGGGGGCTTTTTTGTAGCGTTTAAACTTAATGTCATTCTTCGCTAAGTTTTTCGTCACAGCATCTTTTCAAACTGAGGTTATTTTGATTGCACGCAATAAAAGAGGCGCATGATGCTTTTCTAAACAAAGCCAGAAACATAACAGACACAGCACTTAAATGCCAGCTATATAGTATACCATATATATATATATATACACACACACACACACACACCTACAGTATTGTGCAAAAATCTTAGGCCACCATTAGAACCGATATGTTTTAGCAATGATATTATGACCGTACAGAATAATTCCTTAGTCTATATGTTACAATACAGCCATAAATACAGTGAATGTGTATGCAGGTAAAGAAATTTAAAAGACACGGAGAAAATGGCTTGTTTAGGCTACAGTGGCAAGCATGGTGTTAGCAGAATCTGGCAGCTTTATTTTGATATCAGGTTAACTCTTCTACAGTAAGAAAGAAGCTTGATGAGGATTGGTCTTTTTGGAACGAGTTAGCAACCGAGAAACCACTTTTCTCAGAAGGGGAACAGGGTGAAAATATATGTATAGCTCCTAAAGATTATAATGAAGATTATGGGGTCGAGAGGATTATGGGGTGACAAAGTCAAGTTTGAACCGTTTGCGTCCATTTGTGGACGATATGTTATTATATTATATATGTCATTACTAAAACAAATCTAACGAAGACTTTAGACTTTTGCACAGTGCTGTATAGAATTGATATTACTGTTGATTTTAGGTTCACGTTTTTATTCAAATCGGCCACTTCTGAACTTTTCTCCACATTTCCTTTTTGGATACGGATTAAAGATTAGCCGTGTTGCACACAGTTGTTTAGTTTATACACAGGTTAAAATGCCAGTAATTGCTTGTTTTGTTACTTGACAAAATGAGAGGCTCATATTTTTTGTAATCTGCGTACCATCTATCCAGCACAGATAGACTTGGAACTCGTTTTTTTAATGATTTTTTTTGCATTCTGTGGCTTTGCTCGTTATTATGTGGCTGCCTCAGAATCCAGTGTAATCGCACAGTTTGGCTAACAGCAGGTGAGCAATCTGGCAAAAATATTACAGCATGATTTTTTTTTTTCTAAGCACGATACATTTGCATGTTTGAGACTTAACATTGCAATTCCTGCAGTGCTACTAACCGAATTCCACTTCTGATAAAAAATATAGCCAAACAGCAGGCCCTTAATCTTCGGATGCTTAACTTGCTTATAAGCTGCTCTGGATAATAAATATAATTGGTCCAGTTGTCCCTGACATTCCTTGTTCTTAATCTTATTCATTCATTCATTCATTATCTTCCGCTTAATCCACATGGGATATCACGGGCCAGCCGGTGCCTGCTCGACAACTCTGGGCGCAAGTGCAGGAACAACCCTATTGTAGCTGGGGCGCCAATGCATTGTAGTTTGCGCACACAGACACGGTCACACACTAAGAGCATTTTACGAAACACCGAAAACATAACATGCATGTCTTTGGCCTGTTGGAGGGAAACCGGAGTACCCGGAGTAAACCCACACAGACACGGGGAGGACATGCAGACTCCACACAGAAAGGAGCCAGGCCTCTCCAACCTGGGATTGAAACCGGGACCTTCTTGCTGTGTGGCAGCGGTGCTACCCCACCGAGACTTTAGAGACCTTAGAGAATTACCTCAGAGAATGAATGGTCATAGCAGAGGGATTCTTATAACTCTCCGGTGGAGCTACAAACTGTTACCTTACAATATAATTTTGTCTAATGATCTTGGTGTTTTATCTTTGGAAACAAATATTGTAAATAAGTTGTAAGTATTACTGGTGATGATTTATTGAAGTTTGTGCTTTGAGATGTCGATCAAAAGAAGCCATGTGTCAGTAAAGGATAAACAAAAAGAGCACAGTGCAATAAATATGGAAATGTTTGTTGTGCAACATGCGCCTGCTCACACCCCAGTCACTGCCAGTGAAGCCCATGCGCCCGGACATAGCTTTGCCCTGTTAGCGTAAACTTGCGTCCTATTTGAGAAAAAGGCTGCATGAACACACCAAACACTGCAGTGGATTAACTGTTTATTTTATTGGCTAAAATTGGATTTCTCATTCATTCTTTTTCTTATCCGCTTCATCTTAAACAGGGTCGTAGGAGCACGGAGAGGACATGCAAACTCCACAATGACTACAATAATGTCACGATGCTTCTAATAACATTTGAACTAGCCATTCAATTAGCTGTGACCCTTGTTTTAAATCCTCTGAAATTATGCCTTAGTCATTTAAAATAATAATTAAACAGGTTAGAAACACCAATCAACCTAACACACACGTCTTTGGTCTGTGAAAGGAAACCTGAGTACCCGGAGTAAACCCACACAGACTCGGGGAAGTCATGCAGACTCCACACAGAGAGAAACCCAGGCCGCTCCACCCTGGGCATTATGCATGTCTCGGATTGTAAATTAGGGGTTTTATTACATTATTTATTACATTACTGCATTACCAGTGTGCTAGGTGATTAATTCAGACTTATTCTACTGCAGGAGATACAGATTAATAAGTTAGAAATTACAATTGAAGGGGTGTAAGTTTTTATATCTGAAGTCTTAACGAAGCAAGAAAACCCACTTTTTTGTACAACCTTTTCCATAAACATTTAAGCCCCTGCAATGAAAAAAGTGCAAACATGCTCTATTGAAACGTCACCATATCTTAAACAGTAAAAAAAAAAAACTTTTGTTAATTTCTGAAGTATAACAATTCAAAAACGATTATAAAGAAATTAGAATTCTCACTGAGAACACGATCCCAAATGCCCTCTGGTGCTCAAAAAAGGCAACTGCATCATGTGGCGTAGTAAACAAGAGCACAGAATCCAAATCACACAATCGATGCACTTTGTGCCATTTTTGTATCGCGCACGCATTGGTACACCCTTACGTTGAACCCTAATTAGTGGCTCCTGTTAGGCGTACTTTTCCTGGTCAGGGTCACAGGGTCTAACCCAGTGCTCAACTGGAAGAACACAGGCTGCAGGTGTAAGCGTCTCCACAATGCTCTCTCATAGAAGCAGGGAAATGATTAATCATTAATCATTCATGCACTATGTCCTTATGAAGCTAACATACAAGACTGGGTTTTAATCTTAATACACCCCTCATGTTATCAAAAAAAAATGGTTGCTGTGGAAACCACATATAGCTGCCTGAAGTCAAGCAAAATCCCATTTCTAGCCTGCATTTATATTTAGAATATCCCAATCGGTGGGGGCTGTGTATCAGATGCCTTTCATAAACCTGCTCTAATCTCTCTTCATATTGTACGACTTTCAGAAAGTGGCAGAGAAACGAGCGTCTCTATATCCGGTGTGTGTGTGTGTGTGTGTGTGTGCGCAAACGCTTCATCACAGATACTTGGCAGTGTCCATGCTTTTGAGTGTTTGGCAGTGTTGAGAATTTGCATGCTTATCGGGGAGTCTCTGTTCTTTTACATATATTATCTGCCTGTGCCGATCATTCAGCTTCTCCAAGTCATCGCATCTCAATCTTCCACTGAAAAACCCTCCATCTGTGCCATGCGCCTTTTTGTAACACACTCCATGTTGCCAGATTTATCACATTACACTATCTGAATGGTATTATCTTAAGCAGATCATAGCCACGTTAACGGCAGCTCCCTGATTTCACCCTGGGGAATTTGGGTTCAGAATCTCTACCAGCTCAGCAGTATGACATTTGGAAGGCCCACCTGATACACATTCACTCATCATCTTAGCATGTTCGCCTACTATATAGGTCGACTCTGAAGGTCCACAATTACTGACTGTAGCCTTGTGTCCCACTCACAATGGAAAGATACTCTATGGGGCTGTCCAGAAGTCGTTTGGATTGTGATGGTCCATTGTGGTGGATTTGGGTGGCTATCACATGTACACATGTATCACATCTGGTCAGTGGTTCACCACCCACCCTCCAGTCACATACTGTACATCTTTTGCTCCCAAACTCTAAAAATTGTTTGTGAACATTGTAGTTCGTACAAATGTCTGCAACTTCTTGGTGAACGAAAAAATCGAATAAATCAACATAATCAACAAATAAATTATCTTTACGTTAAAGATGCAACAGAAGGTTGAAATAGCAGAGGATGTGATTAAGGAGAGGTGGGACAGGTGAACAGCTGACATATGCTGCTGAGCATGGTCATTGGTTCTAGGCTGGGGCATGTAGTATGGCGAATAAATCCTCTTTGTTATTTCTGCTGCGCTCAGGTTCATAATATGAAGCATACTAAGACAGAAGCTCCTTACAAAGACTGTGCCAACATAATGGGCTGTACTGAACTCCACTGTGAGTCAGAAGTCACAGGGACACCCTTTTATTTCAGAGCGACACCCCAGCAAGTAATGGATTAGGGGCCCTAGCTCTTTCCGGAACATGGCCATCTTGAAATCCAAAATATTGGATCAAGGGCAAGCTTTTCAAATGGGAAAGTGGTCATGTAGCATATCAAAGATGACCCGAATTGTCTCAAATCGATCGATCCAGTCAGATTTACAATATCTCGTTGTGGTTCAAAAGTTCGAACACAGAGTTCACAAATTTTGTTGTTGGTCACCGGTAACTGAAGATGGGATTGATGATTCGGGGGGGTGGGAGGAGTCGCTTGCCGAAAAGCAAACCAGTCCGTGTCCATAGCATAGTCTGTGGAAAGCTTCCAGACCCACCACACTCCAGCAAGTTTGAGAAAAACAGGGGAGGAGAGGAGATCATATAGTGATCATATGAAGAACTGCTACCAACAAATAAATCTCAACAATGGTTTTGGCATACTTTACAAAACGTCCACGACACTGCACGTGGCATGTCCTATTACTTTTGACTCACCCTGTGATCAGAATTACTTAGCAACTTTACATTGTGTGTGTGTGTGTGTGTGTGTGTGTGTGTGTGTGTGTGAGTGAGTGAGTGAGTGAGAGAGAAGAAAGAGCTGATGACAGTGGCAGTAAAGAAACACCTCTCCTGAACCAATAAACTCTCCCACCTCCTCCTAGGACACTGACCTACTGATGCAGTGTGTGGGAACTAAAGAGGGAAATGGACGTATTTGACAGGGACCAGTCTAATCTTTTTCCTCTTCAGGCAAGATTCAATTACTGCCCCTGTTTTGACCTATGAACCCCACTGACCTCATCCCATGCCCACCACATCCTCGTCTATCTTTAGCTCTATTCACTGCATCCTTTACTCTTACCTCTTCCTGTTGTGTGCTCCTTAATCTCTCCGTGTCCTATCCCTAAATCTCCACTTTTTGCTTTATGTATTACAAGTATGCATCTGCTCGTAGTTCAGTCGTCCTAAGAATTATAATATATTATAGTGGGTAAATAACCTCTATCCTGTGACCCTGAATAGGAACAAGCGTAAAGGATACTTTTTACATTGTATCAAAGTGTCCGGTCTTCAGTGTTGTCCCATGAAAAGATATAATAAGATATAACAAACTTTTGTTAGACACTGTATCTATTAGGGGCCTTCCTTCGTTCTCTCCATTGCAGTATTATGTAATCATCCAGCCAGTCCAGCTCCTCTAGGTGTGTCATCAGATTTACAATACAGGCAAACCATTGCAATGCCCAACTCTTAGTTTTACTGGAGTGCAACGTGTAGCTTTCATTCCTAGACGTCCATTGAATTATTTTTATTGTTCTGTTAAACATTATTTGCTAACTGAGATGGGAACAATATCTAATATAGAGCTATAAAAATCTGTAGTATTGTGAAGCTATGCCTGGAGGTCCCTCAGCGCTGTGTGATGATGAATCACACTTAATTCAGCTCCCATTCAGTAATGCAGCTGAGCTTCTGGCACACTTTTACCAAACTGCACTTCTCAGCATGAAGATCCAAAAGACTTTATAGCCGGAATCCAAAGTGTCAAATGCCAAAAGCTGTAACTTCAAATAGTTAAACCTTCTTATTTAAATAGTGTAATGTGTGTGTCTGTGTGTGTCTGTATGTGTGTGTCCGTGCACGTGCATGCAGGCCATCATCACTGGAGGGTTTAACTACATACGGATCAATACAAGTATTCCTAAGTTTTAACCCCTGCCAGGGCCAAGCGATGGATTGAGTCCAACAGCCGTGACCCAGATAAGCGAGGTTAAATGGGAAAAACCAGCTAAGCACGTGCACACAACTTCTTTGGTCGACCATGGCGAGGCCTGTTCTGAGTGGAACCTGCCCTGTTACACCTCTGAATGCTTTAGGTCACCGTACTGCAGCTCACTTGCAGGACGTTGCCAGTCTTCTTATAGCCTAGATCATCTAGAGCAACATTCTTTTTCAGTTCTTCTTTCATGATGTGCCATGTTGACCTTCCGGTGACCAGCATGAGAGCGTGTAAGAGCAATAACACCAAATTTAACACTAACGAGTCATGTGATACAGGGCACAATTTGATAATGTGGTAAGCGGTTTAGACATTAATGGCTGTGTGGTGAATTATATGATTATATAATTGACACTATTATACAAACTGCAGACCGATTACTTTACGTTGTATCAAAGTGTCATGTCTTCAGTGTTGCCCCATGATAAGATATAATAAACATATATACTCAGACTTATGTTAGATACTGTACCAGTATTCAAGAGCCTTCCTTTGTTCTCATCATTCATTCATTATCTTCCGCTTAGTCCGCACGGGGGTCGCGGAACAGCCGGCACCCACCCGACAACTCTGGGCGCAAGGGCAGGAACAACCCTAGACGAGGCGCCAATCCATCGTAGGGCACACATACACAGTCACGCCCTAAGGGTCATTTTAGAGACACCAGTTAACCTAACACGCATGTCTTTGCACTGTGGGAGGAAACCAGAGTACCCGGAGTAAACCCACGCAGACACAGGGAGGACAAGCACACAGACTCCACACAGAAAGAACCCAGGCCACTACACCCTGGGATTGAACCCGGGAGCTTCTTGCTGCGGTCTCTATGATAGTATTATATAAAATCTACTTCTGTTCTGGTAAAATGGTACAATTATTTTTTTTTTATTACGTTACTAGCATCGCTCTTATACTGATAGAGAATTTATACACTGAAATGATATCTGCGCATTTTTAAAAAAATTGTACCTTCCAGTCTGATTTTATTTATTTCTCCATTTATTTATGCAGACTATTCTGACATTTGCACAAGAATAATTATGCATGCACGCGCCTCTTTTTTAATTTTTTTATTTTTTTTGACGCTCACACGTGAAATACACCTGAAGTATGGACTGCTCCAGCTGGTCTTGGAGAGAAACTGGTGGCTTCCCTTCACCTCCCTCACGTCTCAAACTTTTACACTGGTTTCCTCCATCTGTCTAAATGCACATTAATTATGCATACATGTACATGTGCTCTGGGGAAAAGCAATCCATGATTTCATTTATTTTTATTTATTTCTTTTTCAGACGTTGAATATGGATTCAATCTGCTCACATTAACACCTGTGAGTTATCGTTGTGTTATCATTGTTATTGCTTACCAATTTAGAGCTAATGTATTCAGTCAGATACCTTTTACATGTAATTATTTGTCTAATGCACACAGTATGTACCTACATTGATGAACTTAACAGTACAACCACTGACAGGCGAGGACAATAACATTGAGACTGTGATGCTCTGGGCAGTGCCAGGGTTCTTGTGTTCATTTGAATTTTACCTTGGCATACACCACCTACACAAATAGTGTTTCAGTCCCAGTACATCCCTTAATGGTAACGCATTCCCTAATTACAGCGGTTTCTTTCAACATGGCAATGTGTCCTGACTAACTGCAGCATAGTGTCCAGTGTGTTGACTTGACCTCAATTCTCTGGATATCATTCTGATTGAGCACCCGTGGGATGTGCTGGACAAACAAGTCTTATCCATGGAGTGGTTAGTGGTTAAGGTACTGAACCAGGGATCAGAAGGTCCAGGGTTCAAATCCGACCTCTGCCACAGTCAGGTCCCTGAGGAAGGCCCTTAACCCACACTTGCTCAGATTGTAAGACTGTATTCATTGTAAGTCACTCTGGATAAGAGTGTCTGCTAAATGCTGTAAATGTAAACATACCACGGGACAGCCTTAGAGGTCTTGTAGAGTCCATGCCTAGATGGATCAGAGCTTTTGAGGGACCTGCACAATGTTAGGCGGATGCTTTGAATGTAATGGCTGATCGGTGTGTATTAGGGCTTTATATACTATACAGTATTGCAGTATTACACCCTAATATTAGACTATTTTAGCTTTTTCTGTAAGTGTCTGTAGAACGTCCTCAGAGATTTTGGTCCATGTTGACCATTGTATCACACAGCTGCTGCAGATTTGTCGGCTGCACATCCATGAGGCGAATCTCCTGTTCCAGAGCTGCTCTGTTGGATTGAGATATGGTGACTGTGGAGGATTTTTGAGTACAAGTGAACTCACTGTCATGTTGAAGAACCTAAAAGACTGAGATTAGTCTGGCTTCACGACATGGCATGTAGAAGGTGGGTTTCTGTGGTCATAAAGGGATGCACATGGTCAACAGGAATCCTCAGCTAGGCTGTGGCGTTTATACAATACTCAATTTTTATTGAACGGCCTAAACTGGGGCAAGAAAATATCATCCACCCCGTTACTCCACCACCATCGTCCAGAGCCGTTGATAAAACACAGAATGGATCCATGTCGATGTTGTTGTTTATGAACATTTCCGACCCTACCATCCGAATGCCACAGCAGTAATCAAGACCAATCCGACCAGGCAATGTTTTTCCAATGCTCTGTTTTTCGATTTTTGTGAGCTCCTACAAATCGTGAATCTGTTTCCTGTTTTTAGCTGAGAGGAGGAGTACACGATATGGTCTTATGCTGCTGTAGCCCATCTGCTTCAAGATTCGACGAGTGGTGTGTTTAAAGATGTTCTTCTGCATGCCTTGCAGAGTGGTTATTTGAGTTCCTGATGCCTCTCTATCAGCCAGAACTGGCCTAGCCGTTCTCCTCTGTGGCATCAAAAATACATTTTGCCCAGAGATCTGCACTCGATTGTTTTTTTTTTTTCCAGATCATCTCTGTAAACCTCAAAGGTGGATGTGCGTGAAAATAAAACTAGATAGCAGCAGCAGTTTCTCAAATATGCAGACCAGCGTGTATAGCACCAACAACCATGTCCAAATTCACTGAAATTGCATTTCTTCCCCATTCTCTTCTCTTGATTTGATTTGCGTTAACGAGCGGTCGAGCAGGAATACCTAATAAAAGTGGCCATGAGTGGCCATGTATGCTGAACAAGAATAGAAATATAACACTTTTGTTTTTGCTCCCATTTTTGCATGAGCTGAACTCAAAGATCTAAGACTTTTTCTAGGTAAATATATAAATATATACTGTATATAACTGTAGTGCAGTTATAGTCAGATTCCTATTGTCTTCTAAGGCAACAGGTCTGACTGAAGCGTTTCAGATGCCTGTGGCATTTGGCACCATTGCCCTTTTCCTCGTTTCCTCTGACAGCGTGTGGAGGAGGCTCTATTGTTGTCATGTGTTTGGGTATTACCTGCAGGCACTATCGCTATAACTTAACAACATCATCCGATTATTAGGCTTAGGCTTGTTTCGCTTCGTTTCTTTGTGTCAGGTGAGCAGAGGATTTGGCCCCTGGAGACGAGGGGGGATATGGAATTTTTCATTTTCACGTATTAGCGGCTTTAATTCGCGCGATTATGGTTCATCATAAGTAGTTTCTGGGTTATTTAGCATAAGATAGATTAACAACAAATGCTTTAGCGAGGTAGCTCTTTAGAAAAAGCTTTATTTTGTTACTATGTTTATCTTCTGCCTCTGGATAGATCTGGAATGGCGTGCTCAAAGCTGCTTTCAGGTTTTCTTCTCAGTTCTAGTTTGCTTGTCCAGATTTACCAAGTTTGTAAATTTAAGAAAGTTGTGGAGGTTTTTCTTCACCAAGGGTTAATTTCATTTGTTCACCAAAGACCTGAAAAGTACAACTGAGTCTTGTTAATGTGGATTGCTTGTCTTTTATTGACTTGCAGCATAACAATTTACATTTTAATCCTTCGCTTAAGATCGTTTTTTACCTTTATAACGAATCTGCTACACATTATATATTGTGCTTTAGTCTTAATGAGAAGGGGCCATGGTTGTACGGTGTCTGCTGCCGTGATTGACAGTCCTGTTTGCTGAAGTGAGGCGTATAATAATAATGCCATCATATGGTCTGGCAGATTTTGGGATCAGCACCAGAGATGACAAATGCGCTCACGCAATAATTCAATCTGCTGCCATAATTCTCCAACTTTAACAGGACACGAAAAGCCTAGTAGTCGGAGCACTTACGCTGGTCAGGCGTCAACATAGTCTTGTTATAACGCCCAAAGTGTCTGCCAGGTTGTTTACGCAAAAGTGTTGTTGTAAAAGATAGAAAATGGGAAAGAAACGAAAAGACAACAAAACTTGTGGACAGCTTGAGATGCATGCAATGCGAGACGCGTGGAAGATGGCCTGAAAATATCTGCGTCTAATTAAAGCAGCTTTTCCCTACAAAACACATTTGAGATCAGTTTATTAAACGACGAGGGAGTTTGTCCATGTGATGAACCACAGTTCCTGTGTTTTATCTCGAATTAAACCCACAATCTTGTGCAGGAGTGAAATGACCTGTTTTGTTGAATGGTGCACAGCCTCTACAGGGACATGGTGCACATTGCTTATATTGATTCATTATAAGTTGAATTGAAAGTGTAATGGAGTAAATGATCATCATCTTAACAGCTAGTCGTTACATATATGGTATGTCCACATTCACCAAGATGTATAGTTTAGTAGTAAAATCTTTCATGCTAATGCATTTAAATCTAAATCTATCATTTAAATCTATTTGGGGGGGGGGGGTAAAAGCACTGGAAAGATGCTGTGACATTTTAACCTTTTACCTTTTTATTTAGGTACAAGTGACTTCTCTAAATAATCTTAATTATTACTTACCATTTTTTTTCTAAATCCGCAATTTCTGTGATGTATATAAAATGAAGAATCATGACTGAATCCAAAATGACAACGTCCAGTATTTGTGGGTTTACTAGCAAGTCATGATTCCGTGTCATTTTTTGACATTTATGTTATTTAGAAGACTTTACTTATCCAGAGTGGCTTACAATTAATACATTCTTACAATCCAAGCAACTGTGGTTTAAGGGTTTTGCTCAATAACCCAAAAATGGCAGTGTGACAGAGGAAGGATTTGAAGTCCAGACCTTCTGGTCCAGTACCTTAATCGCTACACGGTCCCCACAGTCATTCTATAAATGAATTTGATTTTTATAGTAATTGTTGTTCAACTATTTTCAGAAAGATCAATTTAGAAAATTCTTGTTTAAAAGTTACTGTTAGCCTACATTAGGTAACTCTGACCTACCACGTGCATTTCTTGATACCTCACCCACCCTGATCCTCTGGCCAAATTAAATCAGGTCATTACAGGTGCCAAATCAAGACAATGTAACATTTTTTACATTCAGCATTTTAATTGTTGTTAGTAGAAATCTTGAAGCAGGGATTCAATCAATAGATCTAAAGTTACTTTCTGTGGATTTGGGGGTTTATATATCTCCTAATATCTCTTGATTTACTGAAAATGCATGAAAATAGGTAGAGAACATACAGGTGGAGGCAATTTCCGAAAATTTCAGGATAGGCGTAAGACCCCCTTTCATAACACCCTCCTCTCCACCCCCACCCAGAAGAAATGGGGTCAAAATGGGAGACACGGTTTAAGAACCCCCCAATGAACGTCCTCCAAATTCTAATAGATTAGAAAAGGAAATCAGTCTTTTAACCCCATACATGGCAATCATAAACAGCTGGTCAGTTCAGCAGGCACGCAGCGCTGCAGATCCATGAGTAGGTGGGAGTACGAAATTAAGAGCTTTTAAAATATCCTGGAAACCAGAACTAAGAATTTTATAAAAGCTTATTAAAAAGTTACTGTTCGCCTACATTAGGTAACTCTGACCTACAGCATGCCTTATGGGCTTTCTTGATACCTCATTTACCCAGATCCTCTGACTGACGCCGGACTTCCAGATCATTACAGGTGTCAAATCAAGGCAATGTGACATTTTTTACATTCACCATTTTAATTGTTGTTATTAGTAAAAATCTTGAAGCAGGGATTCAATCAATAGATTTAAAGTTACTTTCTGTGGATTTGGGGGTCAGTGCTTTCATCAACTGTGTTATTACCAAGATAAGACAATAGGTGCTAAACGTCTCACAGGAGGCTGAGTAAATGGTGGGTTTGCCTTCTGATAAAACACTTTTTTTCTAGTCGTTCTAGTCTTAAGTTCTGGTATATTGTCTGTATTGGCCTTCTTCAGGGGCTCCTCTGAGTTTAGTGCAATAAAACATGTAAACGGTTATGATTATGTTTTGCTGATTGTTATATTGGTTGTTTTTTCACCCTCGACTTTGTGTCTGATCTTGTAGAATGCTAAATATGTGCTGGTGATGGTGGACCCTGATGCCCCCAGACGTACTAACCCATCTCGATCCTACTGGAGACACTGGTTACTGGCTGACATTGAGGTAAGGCGTAGCAATTTGAATCAAACACGCTTTCATTATATTCGATTTGAATATTATGTGGCAAAGCAGGCAGATTTCTGAAATCTGCTTGACCGGTGGGTGACACATTTGTCTAATTAGTATAAACGGGATTGCAATTAATGTGATTAAAACCTTATCCAGATACAATCCAGAGACCAAGCGTAAATGGAGTCTAAGGCACTGTATGCCCAAAAGAATGAGAAGTAAAGTTTATTTAACGCTGGTTATGGAACCATGGCAGGCTGATAGAGTGCCAGTCAGTTCCAGTGCTGAGCAGCTTTTTCCTATAAGACATAATGTCAATGTATTTAATTGCTTTAATTCACTACTTGACTTGAAAAGAAGGGTTTGTTTTAAATATGCTTTGTTGACAAATGCACCTTGATTGTGATTTGTTGACTTTTAATGATCTTGTTTAATGAAATAAAATGAAATGCTTCCTTTTTTAATCACTTCGTGCATTTTTGTAAGCTGTATATTATAACATTGTCTTTGTCATTAGACTCTATATTATTATACTGTATATTAGGGGACATTAAAAATTTTGTATAAAGTGATTAAAAAAGAAGCATTTAACTTTATTTCATTGAACAAGATAATAAAAAGTGATAATAACAGTATATTTACTATAAGAACAGTAATACACACATATTATTTGGACGTTATACTGAAATGCAAAAAATCATAGCAGTTGTTATCATAATAATAACATTAGCAATACACAATAGATTATTATTATTATTATTATTACTATTATCATCATCATTATCATAATTATTACTATATTATAATAACAACACTAATTATTATAATAACAATACTGTTAATAGAAACGACAACTATATTAGCAATAACAATAACATCATTAGTATTGTTATTATTATCAACAAAAAATATTAGTTTAAATAATGAAAATGTCAGTACGCCTTCAATATGTTGCACAGGTTTACATTTTACATTGTAAATGACCACAATATGCACATTTCAAACTTACACATTGTGTCTCTCTTATCCTAAACATAATTAAAAGCGTGTCTTCATACAGAGAAAGTGTGCTGAAACTGTGACACACATGAAATAAGCATAGATCTGATAAGAACAGCACTAAGCTGGAGCAAATTCTTCAGCTTCCACTCCAACTGATCTCTTCCGAGGTCCACATTTTGATATTCATTTTGAGTAGCAGAAGGTCAGCTGAGCCTCACATTCATTTTCCCCTGTTAGACTGTCTTGCTCTACTTGTGTGCAACACAAGAAGTCATTGCTGTCATGTAGCAGAAGCATTCGCCCACCCGATTGTCACAGGCGCTTAGCATAATAAATACCCGAGCACTATAAGGGTTGAAGCAAACATTGCTCAAACTTCATTTTCTTACACCCTTGCGAGAGTCAGCTTTACAGAATTTGAATCTTGCATGAGGGAAACTGAGCGCCTCTCTGAACTGACCGAGTATTTGCTGGAAGTCCTGTGTCCCCACTGAACATCCTACTGAAGCTCTGCGAGTTCGTCGATGACTAATGTGATATTTTTAATCGGTCATTATGCAACGCATCGGAAACGCGGCACAAGTGTGAAGCACATGGAAGGTGCAGATACATTCGGTATGATCCAGGAATTGTTTGCCCACCAAAGTGTTTTTGACACCTTTTTCCTTTGCACATTATGTCCTAAATTGTGCGTGCCAAGTCTGTGCTTTAAGCAAAATCTTTGTGTAAGGTTTGTTGTCGTGCTCTTAAAGTTCTTTAAATGTGCTGTAAAGGCTTGGTGGAACATCTGACGTGACAGGATTAGCTTCTCACAGTATAAATAAGTACTGCTGGTGAGAAAGTTGAACGTGGTTACGAGGTAAGAGCCTGTTGGTGGAAACAATATCTCCTGGTTACTTGGAATGCATGAAAATAGGTACATGACGTACAGCTGTAGGCCCTATTCTAAAATTCCAGGATAGGCTCACGACCCCCTTTCGTAGCATCCCTCTCTCCACCCCCAACCAGAACAAACGGGGTCTGTATAGGAGACAGTGTTTAAGAACCACCCGATGAACGTTCTCTGAATTATAATAGATTGGAAAAGGAAATCAGTTTAACCCCAACCATGAACAGCTGATCGGCTCAACAGACACGCAGCGCTGCAGATCAACAGAGCAGAGGCGGGAGTACAAAATTAAGAGAAATGAAAATATCCTGGACATCCAAAGTATGAGTAAGAGGGTGACCAAAAATCACACAGCCAGTTACCAATAGGAAGATTTGAACCTGAGCAGCTAGCTTCACACTGTGCCAGTAAAACACAACACAAAATCCATCCATTATCTTCGGCCTAATCCACACAGGGTCGCAGGCCAGTCGGTCCCCACACACGCAGTCACACACTAAGGGCCACTTTATAGACACCAGTTAACGTAGCACGCATGTCTCTGGACTGTGAGAGGAAACCGGAGTACCCAGAGTAAACCCATGCAGACACAGGGAGGACATGCAGACTCCACACAGTCCCAGGATGCTCCACACTTGCTGGAAGGCCACCGAGCCGCCGTGCTGCCCCACAACACAAAATGATTCAGTAAAATGAAAATCAGTGGTATGGAGTTGTGGCTTATCTACTCTCACAGAGCATCAAACCAAACCATGTTTGTTTGCGTGCAGTAATGACAGTGAAGCCAGCAGTGGAGACAGTCTATTATTACTGCAAAGAGAGAGAAAAGACTGAGTACAAACTGTCAGACTATGTTAAAATATGTCTACATTTATGTGCCTCAAAAGAACCCGCTATATATTACACATGCACCTTAGTCCAGAACTTCACACTTTCACGCCAACTCAGGTCTTCAGCTCCGGGGCGTTTGGTACGCCCATCTCTGAGATCTAAGCATGTCCGGAAGGCGAGAAGTTGCCGCTTCAACGTTCTGGCTCCTTACTAGTGAAATGAGCTTAAATCTCCAGTTCATCTGACCCAGTGCCTCGCTTACATCCACAAAGGTCTCCTATGTGTCTCCTTCCTTCCACTTATTGCATTAATGCTTCTTTGTGTTACTTTATTTTCAAACTTCTTGTGTAGCCTTTGTTTATGCAATCGCGCTCTTTCTCAGTTAGGTTGTACACTATAGTTTTAGGCAGTTTGAATAGCCAGCCCATCAGGTTATTAGAGATCATGCTGCTGTGATTAAGGCGTGTCTTGTGACAGCATGAGCATCATGATGTCATTCAATGTGACATTCTATAAATGCAATTCTATTGAAGTGCTGGTTTAATAAAGGGGTTTTTTTTGGTATATGGATTGTGCATTGCAAATGAAGGTGCTAAATTAGATTTAAACCTGTTTTAAGTGCACAAACTATGACATAATAAATGTAAATATGCATGAGCTCATACTGGTTTTAGCTTATATATAGTTTGTCATATTATGTCATGGTTTGCATATAAATATATATTTATATAAATATATATAAATGGTATACACAGTTCCGAGACATCTATATATATAAGCAGGTGTGTGTGTTTCTCTGTGCCTGTGTGTGTGAGCCTTGGGTTTGTGAGGGTGTGTGCGCGTGTGAGTATGTGCGTGTGTCTGTGAGTCTGGGTGTGCGTGTGTAAGACTTGGGTGTGTGTGTGTGTGTGTGTGTGTGTGTGTGAGAGAGAGAGCATGCGTGTGCATGTGCCTGTGTGTGTGTGTGTCGTGTCTTGCTGTTCATGTGACCAATGATAGGAAAGCCTGAAAATTTGACTAGCGAGGATTGTTCTCCTGGTCCTCACTTCTACGCCTGCTTTTTTTATTTAATTATCATTATATTTGTTTACAAAATGCATTTATTTTATTTTATTTGACATTTCCATTTACAGAATTTAGTGGACGCCCTTCTCCGGAGCTTTGTATTTTTCCTAGTAGACCAAACATCATGTTAGTACATTATGAGCAACAGCCTAAGAACACAATCCAATCAGAACCGGCTAGGATCTGATGTATTTAAAACCAACATAACAGACATCAAGTGGAAGCTCATTCCACCACCTGAATGCCAGGACGGATAATAGTCTTGATGCTTGTCTTCCTTGGTGGATCTTACTTGGTGGATCCAGTCGAGCCGAGCTCATGTCTCATCCATTAGGTAAAACAGTGCTGTTCTGTTTTTGGCTTTTTGGCCGTGCCTCTGTGATTACCACAGGGAGCCAGTGGGTGGAACGTAGCAGTCGAATGACATGAGATGCAGTGGTCTGACAGTACAGATCGGAAGATCAGCCTGAAGAGCACAGCGGTAATATAGTATTGATATAACAAACAGAACTAGAAGGAAAAGACTGGACAAGCACCTGCGTGGCTCGCTGGAAAGGAAAAAAACAAAAGAACCAGAAAGAGACTTTAGGTTAATGATCTTAAGATTATTGTTAGGTGTAGATTTGGCTTTTAATCCTTCATCGTCATTAATGTCAATGGAAACGTGTGTGTGTGTGTGTGTGTGTGTTGGGGGGGGGATTGGAACCTTGTCTAAGGTTGATTCCTGTCTTGACCTCTTGAACTCTGAGTTACTAGTTAGGACCCAGCCCTCCATGACCCAGAACAGGATCAAGCACTTTTTGAATATGAATAATGGAATGAATAACAGTTACTGTTATTATTCCTGACATTCCACTATAACCTCCACACGGAGTGTTTAAATGCAGCGTGTCGTTCTCCAGTGCGTCTCTCTCACTAAGCTCACCTCTCTTACTCTCCCGCTGCTGTTCTCACCCTCTCTCTCTCTGTCTCTCTCACACAGATGAGTCTCCTCCCCGTCTGGCCAGACGGCACACTGTGAGTAAACAAATGTATTTCAGGTGCTCAGACAGACAAGCGCTCAAAACCCTGTCAGCGTGTGGGCGGCGGCATGCCGCTCGTCCGCTCCCTGATTGGCCGTTTGGCCGTGCAGCGTGTGTGATGAGTAAGCGGTGGTTGGTCAGAGGTTTAATGAGGCTGGTGGGAGGTGAGTAATTGCTACGCTGACTTCCTCTGACCTCGTTCAGGTTATAATAACGTCCCGTGTGAATGTGTGGAATTAGGTGTCCTGGAACTCTCTGGGGCTTCAGGTGCCACACAAATGAACACTTCCCCTCTCACTCATGTGCCTTATTTAGAAGTCTGGTCTGTAATCTCTTTTTTTAGAAATTAAATTACAACTATGATTTGACTTGTTACGCCCACGTGCCAGCTAATGTAATGTCAGCCATGTGTTGCATGAAGGTACAGAAACTTTCTTTTTAATGCATACTTTTCTGGCTGTTTCCATTTCACCTTAAAGCATAGTTTAGTTTCATTTACAGACCTAAATCATGCAGACAGACACTTCATATAAGTTTATCCTGCAAGAAAAGGCCAGACTAAATCATCTTTCTGAAGCAGTCCCATAAAGACAGTGATTGTGCGACGTATCGTTATAATGCACTACATATTCGTGTAATAACAACATAAAAATATAATATAGTATAATTGTGGGTAGTGCCGCTGCCTCACAGCAAGAAGGTCACGTGTAGTGGCCTGGATTCTTTCTGTGTGGTGTCTGCATTCCCCCCCCCGTGTCTGTGCTGTGTGGGTTTACTCCGGGTACTCCGGTTTCCTCCCACAGTCCAAAGGCATGCGTGTTATTTTAATTGGTGTCTCTAAAGTGTGCCCCACAATGGATTGGCCCTGTCTAGGGTTGTTCCTACCCCCAAATAAAATATCACCTAATTAAACTTCCCCTAATGTAGTTACTGTCATTGAGTAAAAATTACAGATAAACCGAAATGGAAAGAGACAAATACAAAATACAGAAAGTTTTATTATAAGTATTACTCAGTACTCTTAAAGTAGCTCTCAGTTCCAAAAAAGGTTGCTAACGCCTGCTTGTTTTATATTGTACCTTTGCTTATCTGTTGCCGTGACATGAAAATTTCCCCTTACGGGATAAATAAAAAGCTTATCTTTTCTTATCTTTCTATTGAATGCAGTTGTGACATCTTTGCCAAGTAACAGGGCCCTGTTTTCAGTTCTTAAATATGAAAAAAATGTGCGACTATTTAAGGCTTAGGTGGCAACCTGGTGTCACTGCATGCACACCCATGTCCCTTCCCAAATGAAGTCATCGCTTCGATTTTGTGCTACCTTTTGAAGCGTGAAACGTCTCGGGTTGTTCCCAGTTTAGTGTCCTCCACTCGAGCGCATGTCCTGTGGTATTTTATTTAGAAACGCCTGAGTGACTAAGATCAGAATTCAGGCCGTGTTAAAACACGGGCAGTGTACAATGTAATCACTAACTGGTCCTTCTTTCTGAAGTTTGGGAGCAGCAAATGCAGGCACGGCTTAGTTGTGTGTTCCAGGATCTACTCATATTTGCTTTCTGACATCTTTGATTGTGAGGGAGACGTGCATTTAAAAGCTGGATTAAAGCATATTACAGAAAGTCAACACTCAAATTCTGTTTTACGTTTAGTAACCATGGCAAAATAAATTCTTAATAATAGCAATAGGCCATGATAATATATCATTGTCTTTTCTCCAAATAGGAATGAGTTGCTGAAGAACCGAAACTTCTAAATCCCCTGAAAGCTGGTTAGGCTTCTTACATCTTGTGACCACTTGCATTTTTCTCACCGTATGGTGTTTCTGGTGCGCCAGCAGATTGGGGTATCAGAGCTTTAGAACCTTGCTTTGCTCCAAAGCACTGGTCTTTGTGGGATTTGGTATGTTCTTCCCGCATGTGCATGAGTTGACCATTTGTATTTATAAGTGTTAAAAAAGATCCAAAAACTGTATGAAGGCAACAGGCGATGCTCAAAATACACTGTACTTTCCTGCATTATGCAGCCATCATGGTATAAGTAATTTTGGCCAAGGGCACTGCCAGACCGAGGCTTTTGGGCTTGTTGCCGAGTGTGGTTGCGCCTTTTTGATTTCAGAAAGTTTTAGGGGTATTTGGGAATGAAACGCTGTATTGTAGAGCAGGATAAAGGTTTGATAAAGTTAATCTCTTGCCCATGTGGTTCTATCAGCTATTGAATGATGGTTCTTGATGCAGTGCCATCTGAGGGATTGAAGTTCACGAGTCTTCCGTTTATTCCTGTGCCCTTGGCCTTGCCAACCTATCTTTGAGGAACATCGTTAATAAACATTTCAGTATTTTTGTCCTTACACATTTGCCAAGAATCTGGAAATTCCCTTACATCCCTTACCTTAATTCCCTTACCGTTGCTCCTCGACCATGGGCCTGTGATGGGCAACGTGTGATTATGATCAACGCCTGTTTAAAATCACATCATGATTTAGTTTTTTATCACATTCCTAGCCCTAAAACCTTTTTTTATTTTCAGAAAACTTTACCAAGGCTTCTTATATTATTTTATTTATGTGATGACACTCTCTCTGTCTGCCTGTAAACGGGAAGTCACTCTGCAGTCCTCATGCACATATAAGTAGATAACATGTTTGTAGTAAAGAGGAAGTTAAAGACTGCATCATCGAGGACATTTCTTCTGGAAATACCATATTTAAAAATATCAAATGTGCCATTGGTTTTCCCCTGGATTACAGTAATTACTGTGCTTCAATAATACTGGGTTATTACTGAGGATAAATCTGAATATTTAATGCTGTCAGTGTAAAAGATGGGTTTTATTCAAGGACAACTCTGATATTTGTGGAATCTGAATGAGCAGAAACAACACCGGAATATACATATGATGATATGATCTAGTTTTTTCTGACCACCTGATTTTGTAGTTTTTATTTAAATAATTACTACGTTTCTGTATTTTACTCAGGAAGTCGTAGTAATGTAATACTTATTAATAAGTAATAAATATACACAGTTTAATACAGTGTCATGCTATATTTCTGTAATCATCCTAATCAAGAAGACTTATTTCATGAAAAAATGCAATCTTTAAATTGAAATTTCCCCTCTTGCACCCTGTGCTGCCAGTTTAGACCCCATCTCCCCACAGCCCTGTTTACAGTATTCACAAACAGAAAACATCCCTCTGTAAATGAAGCAGAATTTAATTTAACGCCATTTCTGGTTTAGGTTTGGCCCAGCTTTGATGGTTTCGGCTTTTGACTTAGTTTAATGTTTCTGTCAGTTACAAAAGGCACATAATTATAATTTGTAAATCAAAGAATTAATAGGCAGTCATTCCTCAGTTAAGTTGTCCACAATTTTGACATCCAAAACGACTAAGCCTGAAACTGACGTTATTTTGTTGACATATAAGCTTTTTGTTCAAGAGAGGAAATGAGAAATATTTGTATTTTTTCCATCCATTATCCTCTGCTTAATCCACACGGGGTGGCGGGTCATCCAGTGCCCACCCGGCAACTCTGGGTGCAAGGGCAGGAACAACCCTAAACAGCACGCCAATCCATCTTGGGGCACACACACACAGTCACACACTAAGGGACACTTTTTAGAGACACCAATTAACCTAACACACTTGTCTTTGGACTATGGGAGGAAACCGGAGTTACACACAGACACGGGGAGGACATGCAGACTCCATAGAGAACCGAGCCCCCGTGCTGCCCATTTTTATGATTATTATTTCTTTTTATTGTTATAGAATTATTAATCATTTTTCATATTTGCCGTATCAGCTGCAGTGGCCGTATGTTCAACAGAACATCTCATAGTAACTAACGGTTACATCAACCAAACTAAGAAGCGAAACTGTAGTGTTGTTACACAGATGAAATGCGGGATCTAATTTAATGGCATAAATTATGCATAAATATCATGACAAATATCATCAAGTATACATTTCATAACACAGTGTCATATATTGTTCATTGTATCTTCTCTGATCAGGGGCATATAGAGCATAGCATTTGATCCACGCCCCCCTTTAAATCGGAAATGTCCAATTGTCCAATTTTTTTTTTTTATGTTACCGTTTGGAATCGCAGGAATGGACGTTTATTTACAAATGAAATCAAGCTGATCAGACTAAACATGAAATATTTGATGAGTATTTCATGCTCTTTGCAATGAAATAAAAGTCCAGGTAAATGTAAGACACACTGCATTTTTTACACAGTCCCAACCTTTCCCTAATTTGGTCTTGTAGACTGGTGTGCTTTCCTCGAGACGTGTGACGCCAGCCACCGCCTCTTTTTGAACAGCGTCGTGAGCCAGCTGCATGTACCTTCATCTGGGTAGGAGGATAATAACTGCCTCCTATTGTATATGTAAGCTTGCCAAACAGGCTAGTGGAGCTTTAAATATGTACACAGGAAGAACTCGAGGTTTTTTTTGTTTTTTTTTTTTTCTTAAGCAAAAATCCATACGGCATCCATATGTAGGATTCGCTTCCTGGGGTGTTTCTGTACATTGCACTTTGATGATCTGCTGCATCTTCCCATTTGACGTTTTATAGATTCAGTGGTTAACCCTTTTGGGACCCCTCAATTCACAAAGTCCAAATAATTGCCTGTCTTGCCTGTCCTGTAGCTCAGACTCTGACCATTTGTGGAGCTTCAGAGGAGGTTAGTGCTGCAGGAATTATATCTTCAGAATTCATTTTCAAATAGGTGTTAAATTAAGTTAAATTAAGTTCAGTTTTATGTATACAACACTTTTAGGAACATAACTGGTCACAAACAGGGCGACAGTGTTCCCTCGTTAGGTTCCAAGACCATCCGCGAAGTAGGGACGCTATATTTATTTAAGTATTTATACTATTTTAGCCGTAGTATTCATCCGCTGGGTAAATACTCTATTGTAGTGTTTTTAACTGTTGAATAATCGAGCAACACACTGAAGTAATGGAACGTTCTCTTTACTTAACACTCCGTACATCACTCTCGTATCACACATGCTCTGTCCGTACCGAGCTTACAGCACCTCAGTACTCACCTTGGTCCGAATAAGCGGCTGGTCCCATTAACCGGAATCGACTGTGTATATGTGTGTGTGTATGTATATATATATATATATATCACATTAGACAATTAACACAAAATGTGTCATTTAACTATTTATTTCACAGTGAAAAGCTCTTTAACATAGAAAACGAACAAAACTCTACAAATAAGTGATGTCTGATAGATGTCATGGAAAGCAGCAGCAAAACAAATTTCATGTAGCTTAAAGCAATTTCACATTTCATTTTGAATGGGTCAATGTCATTTACAGAATTTACTGGAAGTGCAATTTCAGTTCCACCTCGGAGGAAGTGTTTCAGTGTTCTGTTTTTTTCATTCATTCGTTATCTTGCGCCTAATCCACACGGGGTGGCGGGCCATGGGCAGAAACTCTGGGTGCAAGAGCAGGAATAACCCTAGACAGACCGTAGACCCTAATCCATTGTAGGGCACACACAGATACAGACTAAGGGCCACTTTAGAGACACCAGTTAACCTAACACACATGTCTTTGGACTATGGGAGGAAACTGGAGTACCCGGAGTAAACCCACGCAGACAAGGGAAGCACATGCAGACTTCACACAGAGAGGATCCAGGCCGCTCCACCCTGGGATTGAACCCGGGACCTTTTTGAGCTGTATTAGCATTTGTTGATTTTTAGATTAAGATTAGTATTGGGCCAAAATAGAAATATATTTTATATATTAGATTAGGTTTAGGATCAGGTTTAGAGCTAGGCTAATCTTAATTCTAGGCTGTGATTAGACCAAAATTGAGCTAGAGGCTATATTGAGATTAGTTTATGATACAATGTAGTAAAGGATTCTATCTATTATGTTTCTTTTTCTTTTTTTTATGTGCTCCTAATTTTTTTTAAGTGTTTCTTGATATGGTTTGCACTGAGGAGGGAGCAGTTTTTAGATTTGTGTACAACTTCCATGTACAATAAAAGGATTCATTCAGTCAAGTGAAAAGAAACAATTACACAAACCCTACAGTGTCACTGATGCCGTTCGTGCGTGTAACGATGCTGAAACGATATATTGTGCAGCTCTGGTCACAAAGCAGCTTCACTAAAAGGCGACTCGAGACCGGAAACAAACTGCTGCGGAGACAGTGGCAAGGAAAAGCTCCCCAGGATGCATAAAAAGGAAGCCTTAAATGTTTATTCAGAATTGAATAGCGGTCTTCTAGTAAAAAGGCAACTTCTTGCATCCATCCAATTAAAGATGAGCCACAAAGCTTGTGTAGGTGTTACTTTTGTAAGTGTTACTGTTGCCGCTGGCGATACTATTTATTGATGACACAAGGAACTCGACTGCCTCTGCATCCTCACTGACCTCTGTTGGTAAACTCGGAGCTCATTTCTAAAGCGCCCTTTCAGCACCTTTTGGTAGAAGCATTACTGGAAAAACAGACGCTTTACAAAGTCTACGAAAAGCATTCTGCTTGCACTTGCTGTGGTTCATGATGTTTCGTTATTTTAAACGTAAAATGCGAGAAACAAAACGGCACATTTAGTAGCATTCAAATTAGCAGTGTTCTTCGTGTAAAGAACCGTAATACAGCCTCAAAGCCCTAAATATCACAAGAGATTCTGGCACTCTTTTCAACCTCGATCTGCACTTTCCCAGGCATAGTCATTTATTTCATTAAAAAAAAGTGTTAAAAATATCAGTGCTTTCACTTGTTCAAGTGGGACGCTACTCTTTAACACTACCATGATAAGTGCATTTGCCAAACACATGGCACAGTCCATATTTTGTTTCAAAAATTGAGTGTTTTGGGCCCTGAATTACATTGAGTCTGTGTGTGTGTGTGTGTGTGTGTGTGTGTGTTAATGAACTATTGTTTTTTTTCCCCATTCAGAGGTCTCTGATGGAAATTGTACATGAAATATATTCGACTACTAAAGCTGAGACTTTTTTTTATTAAAGAGAGAGTATAGCACCGCTGCCTCACAGCAAGAAGGTCTTGATCCCAGGATGGAGCGGCCTGGGTCCTTTCTGTGTGGAGTCTGCATGTCTTCCCCGTGTCTGCGTGGGTTTACTCCGGATTCTCCAGTTTCCTCCCACAGTTCAGAAGTCCATTTAAACCAGTCTCTTCGTTCTGTCTGTGTATGACTAATAAAGTGCTGCACTTTTTGAACTTACTGTTCACACTCTACGTCAAGAGCTTTGTTCTTTGAGTTTAGTTCAGAGCTTTGATCCTTTAACTTCATGTTTGAGCTCTGTGTTAAGAGCTCATTGCAGTGCCTCTGACTACCTCTTATTAGAGAGCATCGGTATTGTTTTTATTTCTACGTCACATTTTTTCCAATTCCAGTTCTGGTATCATTCCTGTTTCTGCCTGTCAGCAGTTCACAAACTATCGCTTCTGCATTTCTACAGTTTCAGATCTCACTGCTTTGTTTTGCGATTCCCCTTATAATATATCTAACTCAAACTACGATCGGAGGCCACTGTATGAGGTAAACCTAGCTAGTATTGAGTTCGACCCCCTTTTGCCTTAGAACTACCTTAAATCTGTGTTTATGATTCAGCAAGGCGATGGAAACATTCCTCAGATATTATGGTCCACACTGACATGGCAGATTTGTCATTTTCTGCATAGCTCAGTTTATAATCAGTGTTTATTTGAGTTGTTGTTTCCTTTCTATCAGCTCAAACAAATCTGGCCATTCTCCTCTGACCTTTTCGCCCAGAGAACTGCCCTCGCTGGCTATTTTTCCTTTTATCGGACCGTTCTCTGTAAACTCTAGTGACGGCTGGTCGTGAAAATCCCAATAGTTGCAGCAGTTTCTGAAATACTCAGACCAGCCCGTCTAGCACCAACAGCCATGCCACGTTCAGAGCCGCTTCATTGTTTTTCTTCCTTATTCTGATGGTCGGTTTAAACTTCAACAGGTCTTTTTGACCAGGTCTAAAGAAATAAATGCCATGTGATTGGTTCATTAGATGAAGAAGGCGGTATGTAGAGTTCTATAGAAAATCAACAGAATGGAAATAGAAAAAAGAAATACGAAACTTTTCTTTGGCTCTGGTTGAAATGTTCATTACTGAATTTCAATTGCTCTTCTGTTTCATCATGCCCCGACCCTGGTCCCTATGAGAGGTCATTTCATCACTGTGTTTACACCATGTTCAGTGCGTCATTTCCTCTGTTTGGCAGCTCTTGAGCAGATCGACCCTCGTTCTCACTTTCCTGCCAGTCCTTCACTCTCAGTCAGCTGCCAGTCACTGTTATTGCTGAACATTTCTGGCACTCATCAGACGGCCCACTCCAAACGTTTACTGTGTCACTGTGGAAGCCATGTTTTCACTCACCATCGCTAATCACTTTGTGCACTTCAGCCCCTTTGTCTGTTAACAGTTAACAGGCGACTGTCTCCAGCTCTGAACTCACTATTATCCCTGAGCTGTTTCTATAGCTGACACGAACACATTTTGTTTACCCCTAAGGTGCATAGCTTGTCGTAGGGCCAAACCAAAATAGCGATTTTTGACTGAAAAGGATACAGACATTTTTTAACACACTGAGACAAAAAAAACTCTTTTTTTGTGTGTTTATTGAGTGACCGGTAATGAAAAAACCTTTATTTACACCTCACGGTATTTGAACAGCGATTCCGAATGGCTTGTCCAATGCGGCTGAAAGTTGTGACTTTTGCCATTTGTCTGTTAATCTGCTGCTGAAACACATCAGTGCTGACTGGTGCAGGATGGCCATGGAAACAAGCGATGTTTTTAATTACTTTCTGATTTTCATTACTGCAGGTATGCATCACATGCATCCATTTGGACAATGGTTGTTTTGTGTATTCACTTATTAATTTACTGGGATTAATTATGGGGGAATTCCCACATCCCTGCTTTCTCTCTCTCTCTCTCTCTTTCATTTTATACATATTTACAGTACAGGTATGCACCATTTAACATCCACATTACGTTCTATGAAACAGGGATTGACCAAACATTATAATTATCACATAGCATTTTAAGGCTACTGTAATGTAAAGGGTGTTCTCACCAGAAAAGTGTGTGCTTAAAAGTGTTTTAACCTTTATGGAAATGTATAATAATTCTAGAAATACATTCATGTACTGTTATGACTCTGTAAGGGAGGATGGTATGATGGACCTGATACGTTTGTTTGAAGGAAGCTTCAAACAAATTACGAACAACACAAGAGTTCAGCCAGATGAAACAGAGACCAAATGATATAGTTATAGTTTAGAGAGAATGTACAGTACTAAGGGGGACAAACAAAGCATTACTCCTTATAATGAGATAGGCAAACACTCTTACAAACACAATTTACAGCATGGTACAATAAGCGGTGGGAAATGATCAACCGAGTTGCCATATGCTTTATTCCAAATGTGTCAGTTAAGCTAACACACATGTCTATGGACTTGTGGACTTGTAGACCTGAAGTAAACCCACAGAGATATGGGGAGGACCCAGGCTGCTCCATCCTGGGATTGAACCCGGACCTTCTTGCTGTGAGGTGCCATGTGTCGCTGTAAAATCATAGAAATGAGCATAATCTATCACTATCATTTTTTTGAGTAGGTTCTGCCGGAATGTCTAGAACTACAACTAGTTATTGAGTGTTAAAATGAGCGAAATTAGTTATTTAAATATTGTGGTACAACCGTATTCCTGAATATCTGAATTGGGTTTCATTTTTAAAAAATGACTCCATCTGTTGTAGTAGATCCAGTATTTCCATATTTTCCAATCATGGGATGTCTAGCACTCAGCCAGATTTAGCTGCGTTAGAAAACCGTCATCTGTGGGAATCAGGCGTACCTCGTCTCACCAGAGGCCGGATAAGAACCGGACTCGTTCAGTACTAACCAGTGCTCCACCACTGATCCACCTGGGTTATATTACGCCTCTAGCGAGGTCAGGTTTGAGTTGCATATCAAAGTATCTTCACGATCAAATCTCCATGGGTAATGTTAATTGGGGCCTGCCTACATGGTCGCCTGTGTATGGGTGCAACCTTAGGGATGTTTGAGTTGGCAAGCCTGTAGCTATGGACCTTGGAATAGATCAGGTTCATTGTTTTAGCAAAGGTATACATTTCTGAATTAGAATACAACCAGAAAATTGCAATTTACCTCCCCTTGTGGATGTAATGAAGATCGGTGGAGAAGAGAGATATGGTGTGTAAATGTTGGGGTTCAGTCATCGACAGTATGTTCTATAAAAGCTCATTAGGCCAGTGCTAAAACAACAAATCTGATGGTGGCCCAAGAAATTTGCACAGCACTCTATTTCTAAACTTATTTCAGTATATAGAGAGCTGTCAAGTAATTGCTAATTGTTGCAATAACCTGTACCTGTTATTAATAACCTTCTGTTAATTGCGTAGACTTTATGGCTGTTTGTGGAAGTGCTGAGCATAAAAGGAGCATAAAACCAGTTTAGAATATCGCTGTCTGTTCACACCCTCAAACAAGGTTTCCTACAGCATGTGCTGATCTGTTATTTAGCGAAGCAGGAACTGATAATGAAGTTATTAATTCCAGTGGAGCAGATGGTGATAAAAAGACAAGGCTTCAGGAGCTGCCACGGCCTCCTAGTTTAGCGGCCGGCATGTCTGACCCGCTCTGACTCCCAATTCCCTCCTGCTCGCTCTCGCACTTCAATCATGCAGCATTAGCGGATATCTCCCCAAACAGCTTGTTCTCCTTCCAACTACCTTCCCCTCCAGATTGTACCCCCTTCCCTCCCTGATGGGTACTCCTCTCGTTCTCTTTATTTTTCTCTCGCAATTGCGCTCTCACTCTCTGAGTGCAGATGTTCTTGTTTTCTGTGTTGACATTAATGAAGAGAAAGTCATTAGCAAAACAGAGGTGTTTATCTATGTAAATAAACCACTTGGTGAAAAACCCTTATTTACTTCTCACACTAATAGTCCACCCACATATCGTAATACTGCAGCATTGAAGAGCACTTGGGCAATTTAGAGTTTAATGCAAATGTTTGGGCACGTCTGGTCACGTGACACGTTTTGCTGATTTTGAAAAAGGAACGAATTGCAGCCCTGGGGGAAACGGCAGAGCAGTGCACGGGTTAGCAAGGTCGCCTCATAGCTCCATCGTCCCTGGTTTGATCCTGACGTCAGACACTGCCTGGATGAAATTTGTGTGTCCTGTACACGTCTGCACGCGTTTACTCTGGGTACTCGGGTTTCCTAGTAGAGTCTAAAGACATGCATTAGGTAACTGATTGAGTTAAATGGCTTAATCTGAGTATGTATAACTGTTTTGGAAGCAATATTGTTTATTGATGTAACCTGTCTTAAATAGTCATTGTTGCTGAAAGTGACGTTAAACAAACCAAATAAACAAACCAAAACAAAATCAACTCTCAAAATAGGCCATTTATCATTGCACTTATATGCCAAGGCTCCCAAAGTTTTCATGCGTTTAAACACTTATATGCACCATTTAACCGAAATCCGAGGTCATCCATAGCTTTGGACTGTTGTGGCTTAGCGGTTAAGGTACTGGTTAAGGTGAACCAGAAGATCCAGGGTTCAAATCCATGACTATATACTTTGTAAGACTATCTGACTTGTAAGATGCTCTAAGAACTTCGGATAAATGCTGTACACGTTTGGGGACTGCGGTAGCTTAGTGGTTACGGTGCTGGACTCTGGACCCGATGGTTCTGGATTCAAATCCCACCTCTGCAAAGCTGCCTCAGTGGAGCAAGGCCCTTAACCCACCAGTGCTTGGATTGTAAGACTGTATTAGTTGCAAGTCGCTCTGGATAAGGGCGTCTGCTAAATGCCGTAAATGTAAATGTCTAACTTTGGATATTGTGGTCGTAAGCAGCTGCTCACCTCAACAGCCAATCAATGCTGAAGTGTCACAGCCCCTAATTACTGAATCTCCATAAATTACAGAAATGCAGCAGCATTAGGCAGGCTGTGTAGACAGTAGCGTTCCGCTCGTGTTTTCAGGCGTAGCTCTGATGCATTTATACGTCCTTACACATAGTTTTCTGATGGAAATACCCTTTAGATTGCATTGCAGTACTGGGCCACACAACATAATGTTAATGTGAAACGGCACACACCTGACGGATCTTTAAACACAAGCAACGTAAGGCAGCGTGTACAGGAGTTTCAGACACTCTCCACACACACTGTTAAACAATGGATTTAAATAGCAGAGGATGGGATTAAGGAATATGGGCTAGAGAATTGGAATCAACATGCTGACTAATGGGACTGATGCAGCCAGTTGGTCACAATGAGGAAATGAATAAACGAAAGAAGGTCAGAATGGGAAAAAAAACATTTTAAAACAATTAAATAAAAAGGTCTGGTCCCAACCAAAGGAAGAAGGGTTCCCCCTTTAGTTCCTTATGAATCCCTGCTGGAATCAGGGAGTCACTTGGCTTATTTGTGGTCCAAACAATTGAAGGGAATCAAAAAAGGATTTATACAAACAATTTGAACTGATAATTGAATTTAGAGCAAAACAGGCCTTCACGGATTTCCACCATACTTAGCATACACAGCACTAATTGCTAATTATTTTCTACACTATTTCTTATTAATTACCTTAGTCTGACGGACACACACACAGAGTGAACTCTATAAATCCATCCTTTAGAATGGATGTGTGAGTGGATTCCTCTCTGCGTGTTAATCTTTAATCGCTAACAGACAGACCTAAAGTTATGGCGCTCTTGGGTGGGGACAGGGGTTCGATCCATGCACACACACACACCTCAGGGAGATATTAGAATCCATCGGCCTTACAGCAGGAGAAGCGAACAAGCTGCATACACACAGAGGAAGTATTGTGTGATAAGGCAGCAGCTGTGTGTACGAGTTGCTCTATGCGCCCATAGGGAGACCCGACTCTGCCTCGAATGCACGGCTGCTGATTGGATTACGTTCCTCTTTCTTGAAGCGTTGTTCATCTCTGGAAGGCAGCTCCTTTCTTCTTTTGTGTGCGTGTGTGTGTGCGTGTGTGTGCACACACTCAACTGAAGAAGCCGTTAAGCTCTGTAAGCGACTCTTGGCCTCCTCTGTAAGGTCACTGACATGCTGAAAAACTGTAGGAGTTTGTTATGCCAAGCCCTTACTGGGTCCTGGATACTGTTATTTATTTTTTAAAAAAAAGAATGAAAAAAACAACAAGGTGCTGTTTACACTGATTGCAACCTTTCAGTCTGTTGCAGTCTATTGAATGCTCTGTATGTGTGTGGGTGGGTGCTGTGTTCACGTATACACTGTATTGTAATGTGTGTGTGCGTGTGTGCGTGTCACTCAAACCATGCTTGTCTTTGTATTTAAAGAATCTGAAGTTTTTCGCTTCATTTGCTAGGTGTTATTAGGGCCCCCGAGCCGGCGCTTACTGTATAATTTCCCTGCGTGACAGACACTTTCCCTCAGCAAGGCCGCACCGGCGTCCATATTTACCATATCATGCTAGGTTCTGTCAGCCAAATCTCATTAATTTCCCACCGATCCCGTGATCTCACGTTTCAGACTTCTAATAAACTTTGCAGGTCACACTTTCTGAACTCTGACAGGTTTGCTGCACTGACCGGTAACTAGTTTCATCGCTTTTGACCACATGCTACATCATGACTGAATTCAAGTTGAAGTTGGTTCAACGTGTGAGCAGACAGATTTGTTTAAATGCTTATCGTTGGAAATGGATACGGCAGGTGGACTTGGTCCACCGGTTCCCATTATGGCCACTCAGAAATATCCACAGCTAATCTAGAAATAGCCAAAGCTCACTCAGAAATAGCAAGAGCGGACAAGAACGGAAAATCCACAGCTATCTTAAAAAAACATTTGCAATCTTTAGCAGATGCCCTTACCCAGAGGGACTTAGAAGTACTTTGTATTCTTCTGGGCACACACAACCTCATGCTGGTACAAATAAGCAAGAACCCAAGAATTAACTAGACCCTACAAGGATTTAACAAATAGTTTTTTTAAATTCATTTTCAGCTTGAGTGAAGAGTTGGGTCTTTAGTCGCTAAAGACAGTGAGAGACTCGGCCCTTAGGTAATAAGGTTAATAAGGTGCTGCTTCGTTTTAGGCTTCGTAGGCGAGCGTTGGGGTTTTGAATCTGATATAGGCAGCTACAGGGAGCCAAAGAAGAGAACATGGTAGTATATTGAATCTTGTTTTGTAGGTGTAGGGTGTGGGGGCCTGACTGTAGGTGCGGGATGACCAGTCAGAAGTACAGTGCAGCAACAAGAGACTGGCAAGAAGCTGGGCGGCTTCCCCAGAAAGAAATGGTTGAATACACAACCAACTCAAAAATAACCTCAGCTAATATAGAAACAGCCACAGCTAACCTAGGCGCGCCTGATTCGAAGGGTGGCACTATTGGCACTGAAACACCAAACTGCAGCTAGCCGAGAAAAACAAAGCAAACTGCCATCACCCTGGGAGGTCATCCTGAACCTTCTTTGGACTTCCATGTGTCATGATTAAGATCACAGGGTGATGGCAGCTAGCTTCGGTTTTTCTACCCCAACAGAACATGTGTTCAAACAAAGGCGATTCTTACAACCAGCTGATTAATATGTCGATCCATCCGCTGAGGAAACCAATCCCCCAGTCCTGAGTGAGTCTAACCTATAGTGCAACTGGGAGTTTTTATGGTCTTCATGGCCAGGAAAAGAACAACTTTTCACAATATCGAATTCTTTCTCGATCCTTTTACAAATGTTTCTTTCCGAGTTTCCGCTTCAGTTCTCGAGCCTCGCATTTCCCCAGCCAAACGTCTCTGTGTGTGTGTGTGTGTGTGTGCGCGCGTGTGCGTGTGCGTATACGGACTACAGGTAACCGAGTACGTTTCAGCCCCGCTAATAAGCAGCGCTGCCCTCTCTCAATAAGAAACACAGCTGTGTGCTTTTCCACTAAAGCTAACCCTGAGCTAACACTCAGCTGTCAGATATTCTACATATGTTCATGGAGGAATCACTGAAGCAGTTTGTTTGCTAACCTTTAGCCACCTGTAGCTCACAGAAGAAGGTGGAAGCTGCTGGCGTTTCTCTGCTTGCTTTGCCTCTTCTTTTTCAAATTAGGATGCTTAAATTCCATGTCTAGGACACCTGGAGACACGTGTGCTTTAAAAAGCGTTCAGCACAGTTATTAATAAACATGCTTAATTAAGACCCGTGCACATGCTCGAGGAGGATTCACAATCATAACAATAAAGTGAAGGAATGGGTGGCACAGTGGCTCGTATGTAGCATCGACATGCTCCAGCAAGAAGGTCCTGGGTTCAATTTCAGGGTGGAATGGCCTGGGTCCTTTCTGTATGAAGTCTGCATATTTTCCCCATGTCCGTGTGGGTTTACTCTGGGTATTCCAGTTTCCTCTGACAGTCCAAAGACATTAGTTTAATTAAGCGAAATGGACATTGACATGAGTGTGTATGTGTGACTAGTCTTGAGATAACATTGTGTGTTAATATAGCATTGTGTGTGTCGCCGAAATGGCCACTGATGCCGATAGCGATGTAAAATAAAAAAAAAAATTAAAAAAAAACAACCAAATAAAGGGCAGATATGGCTCAGTGATTAAAGCGCTGGGTTAATAATCGAGAGGTTACGAATTTTACTGCCACTGTTTGGTCCTTGATCAAATTGTTACTCTGTTTAAAATTGTTAGTGTGGATTCAATATGTGTTCAAACCCATGGCCATAAATATAGAGCCTGTTTATTGAGTAAAATTCCTTTAGCCGTTTTTTACCCATGTTGTAAGTTAGTTTCCTGGGATGAGTCTTTATCTGATGGATGACCTGTTGTGTCTTTATCATGACTTCTCTGATGGAGGGCTACCAAGGCATCACCTTGATCTGTTCTCTCCTGATCTGAAGTACCTTCATCTTATTCACTTTCAGTCACTGGACCTTGTTCAGATATCACAGTCTGTAACCCTATAAGCCTGGGTTTATGGATCACCCTACTTATAACATGAATGAAACTTTCGTGAACTGAAAGTTGCTGGATCCAGAAGAACTTTGACACTCCTTGCTTTGTGAATGAGTTTAAGCTCAAAAACATTTGTGGAGCATTGTGTTCTTCAGTTCTGCTGAATGGGGGGGGGTGTCTGCTTGAGCTCAAGCACACACACACACACACACTGTTTATATTCTGTATTAAATCTTCTCCCTGATGGCAGGCCCAGCATATCTGACAATGGGTCTTTAACATGGAAGACCATCTGGAGGTGCTCTGCAGTCTGAGGGGGTTCCTCTGTCTCAATTAGCTTTACTCCATGGTGCTGCTATGTCAGATCACTGACCTGCCACACCTTAAATCTGCACGCCCACCTGCACACTCACTTGTCCACAAGGGTCAAGTCTGACCAACAAGATGAATGCAGAGGAACTGGTCCGTGCGTGTGTGTGTGTGTGTGTGTGTGTGTACGCGGGGAAAGGGTACGCATTATGTTTATGCATGCGTGTAATGTGGTTGTAGGGAGGCCGTGATCTCGTGATAGCTACCACATGTTGCTTGTCGCTGTGATTCTTCCCCTGTAACGTGGGCTGCTTTGGTTACTGTGATCTTTCTCCCTCTCTTTTTCTCTCTTATATAATAATAATCCACCTCGCCATCCTCCGTCCACGCATGCCATCCTCTCGCATCACACAGCCTGCCTGCCAACCTCGTGCCATTGCTATAACAACTGCTTTTTTAAAGCATTAGCTTTAGTTACCACAGCAAGCTTCCTCACGCCCATCCACCGCCACCGCCCCCACCACTCCCAAAGCCATATGCGCTTTGACTTCACTTAACATAGACAGAGTGGATTTTTACTAGGTCAGGCCTGCAGCACTGTGCAAAAGTCCTAAGCCACCATCAGATTTGTTGTTTTAGCAACGGTATCATGACCACATATAACATACTGTCAATGACGGGATCCAAAAATGTCAGTCAGGGCATTTTTTTTTTACTGATGTTCATTCCAAATTTTGGGAGCATGAACATACCATAGCCTTGTTAGCCTGCTCCCCTTCAGCAAAAGTGGTTTCTTGGCTGGTACCATTTCAAAGGCCTTTCCTAATCAAGCCTTTTCGGATTGTAGAAGGGTTAACCTTACCCTTGTAAGGTAAAGTCACACTAAATACATACAACTGTATGTATTCTATGTATAGAAACTTTTTTTGTTTGTTTTCCATTTTTAATACAAATTACTTGTATGTTTTGGTCGTATTTTAATGAAGAGACTAGGAAATCATTTATATATGGGCATTATACCATTGCTAATACAGTGATTATATTGAATCTAATCTTAGCTTAAGACTTTTGCACAGTACCATGTATCAGGGGCTTTCAGTTCTTTAGAACATGGGTACCATTGTCCAATGGAAACAATACTGGGCAAATCCTAAATTAAAGAAATACCTTTAGATAGATCTCCTGGCAACAAGAACCTTAATTGGCATTGGCATGACCCCTTGCTCAATCGAAGACGTTCTTTAAGTTAGCACATTCCTGAATACACCTACATCCAAAAAGTACTTTTCTTACACGTGGATTTTTTTTTAAGTGAATTTCAACAGTGCGTATCAGCACACATGGACAGACATGTTTTGCTCCCCGTATATTTCCCGCATTCGTTTTGCCTTCCCTCCTTACGACACGTCAAATCGTACATGGCACCTGACCAGACCAGATCCCAGAGGCACTTTTGCATAGAACTATATTCAGGGCCAGTGAGCCAAGTCATCAAGTACTGCATAAATAGAACTAGGCAAGCAGACTGAGGAGCTCTTGTAACAGAGATACTTCAAATACACAGAAAGCCAATCAGGCGTTTAGCCAAACCCTTGCTAAATTAACTAGACAATTGGCAGGATCTTATTTTACTGCTTGGGCAATCCCAAATATTGCTGCCTCATTCCAGTATTCAAATCTGACAACTATACCTCTTAACTACTGGTCTGTACAGTTTATCATGTGTTTGGGAAAATGGCACATCTGGTGAGCTCTATCTGTGTTTTATTATAAACAGGACACTGAAATTGGTCCACAAATGGAAGCTGATGTGATTTGCAGCATATCCAGGATGGATTTTGGTATTTCGTTTATTTCCTCTATGGCAAAATGTCATATTATGGTATGTATGGTGATGTAAATTTGTGGCCAAAGTTGACCACAGGTGACAAATCAGTAACAACTTGGACTGTGGTGGCCTAGTGGTAAAGGTTCTGGACTATGGACCAGAAAAAATTGTAAAGCAAACCATTGTAGAACTGAAGCCACTTTTATTTAGGTACGTCACTAGATGCCCTTTGAAATATTGTAAAATCCTGCTGGATAAGATGAATTTTCAAATCTTGCGCAAACGCGATTTAGTCCATACCAGCCCGATCGCGTGCCGTCGTTACAGCAAAATTTATCAAAAGAGAATCAATTTCATTCGTTCATTATCTTCTGCTTAATCGACACGGGGTCGTGGATAAACCGGTGCCCACCCGGCAACTCTGGGTGCAAGGGCAGGAACAACCCTAGACGGGGCGCCAATCCATCGCAGAGCACACACACACAGTCACAAACTAAGGGCCAGTTTAGAGACACCAATTAACCTAACATGCATGTCTTTGGATTGTGGGAGGAAGCCCACACAGACAGGTCACATACAGGCCGCTTCAACCTGGGATTGAACCCGGGACCTTCTTGCTGTGAGGCAGCGGTGCTACCCATCGAATCACGGTGCCGCCCAGAAAATCAATTTGTCGCTCCTATTTTTGGACATGTGCTTCCCAACATTATAAACCATTCGAGTAAGCCAGGAACTTGTAGAAGAAATATAGTTTAACTGGAGCGGATCGAGTTCTAAGTTGCTTGTGCCCCCTTAATCCATTGCGCTGCAAATCCATATTCCTGAGCCATATACAACATACAGCCATCACCAAGCTGTCTATTGTTTGCTTTTATCATACATAAATGCACAACAGTCTCAAAGCTGGATGATCTCTGGACTTAAGATATGATAAAACTGAGAGAAAAAGAGTATCTTAACCAATGGATTTAATGATCTTGAGAAAATGTGAAACTAAACTCCAGCTTTTGATGAACCAAGAAGGATAGAGGGAATGAGAGAGAGAGAGCGAGAGAGAGAAAGGAAGAATCTGAGAGCTTCTCAGCAGGAGCTTGGTGTGGGTTGATGCTGCCTACCTGCTCTTGCATAAGCTGGTCATTCCTGGCACGAACGAACAGACTGCTGACTTTGGGAGGAGGGAGGGGTGCTGCGAACGTGGAGGAGAGAAAGAGAAAGAAGTGCGAGGGCCGTCGAGGAATACCGTCCACTGAGGGGGCGCCGAGGAACTCTGTTCACGCTCAGGAATGGCAGCAGCAGTTACTTAGCAGCTGTCAATTAGCTGTAAATGCAAATCAGACTATGATGATGTATTCAGTCGTTAGGAGTAGCTGATTGGAGTTACATTGCGAGGCCCTTTACCTGGTGTAGCTTCCTCTGATCCTGCACCACTGGCCCTACCTGCTGCAGTGAACCAATCAATCCAAATTCCAATTTATTTCTATAGCGCTTTTTACGACGGTGCATTCTCTCAAAGCAGTATTATATCATCTTAAAAGGCCAATCCCAAATAGAGCAAGCCTAGGATGACAGTGGGAAGGAAAAACTTCCTGAATAAAGAAGCAAGAAACCTTGCGAGGACCAAGACTCAAAAAGGGACTCGTCCTCCTTGGGTGGCCTAGATGTTAATTGAAATAATTAACTAAATAATTAAAAAAGCTGTGGTAAATAGTAAAACGAAGTGAAAAATATCATTTAAATAAATAATAATTCAAATTAAATAGCAAATAGATTTAAGTTAATGAGTCCTCAACGGTAAGTTGTTGGAGGCACATCGTCTCCTATTAACTAAACGATGGAGGGAGTTACTGCACTCTGGTCGCACCCGGGCATGGTGGGACTGGTTATTGTTCATGAAGACCAGTAGAGTGATGCTGAGGTGGAGGAACGTCTAAGTGTGTGGTGCTGGAACTGGTACCGGAACGTCACCTCGGGGAGAAAAGAGAAAATGTAGTTACTTATGGGTTAGGAGTACAGAATCTATTATCAGTCACTGATGCCAGGTGGAGCAGGAAACTCCGGCAGCACTAACTATAGCAGTAAAACCAAAGGGGAAGAACCAGAAGGTAACATAGCCAAGATTCCAAAGTCGACCTGAGCCATGCGTCCCAGTCTAAATCTGACCTAAATCCTGTGTAAATAGACTTAAAAACTTAGTGTCTGAATCTCTAAAGTGGGAAGTTTATTTTTGAAGCACTTCGAAGCACTCGCTTATAAGCTGTACTCACTTTAAACTGATCATTTATACTCAGCAAGGCAGTTCATCTTCAAAACTTGATCTACAGTACGGTGCAAAAGTCTCGGGTCATCAGGCCCACAGTCCAGTACCTTATCCTACCTTAGACGCAGCATGGGGTGCAAGTTTCCTTAGGGGAACCAGGGTCGCTTTTTTTAAGGCCTTGGTAAGGTGTCCGTTCAGATGAGAACGGGAGAACCATAACAGGTGAAGGATCTCAGCCAGCATCGGCACCAAGTTACACTGTGAATGTTGATGTTATTGAGTTTACCAGTTAGGCATCGTCATTTGTCTGGGGTTTTCTGCTACGTAATGTTTTTTGGACTGGAATGACTCATGAATTGTTTTTGTGTTATATTGGGATACATTTAATGGTGCCCGGGGGGGTGGGTGTTTCCACGAAAGCTTTCTTAAAAAAATTTCCATAAGAATGCTCTTAAGTGCAGTTCTTGAAAAGAAACAAACATTTCTTCATTGTTTTCTTATCGTTTCATTGACTGTTTTTTTTTCCCCGTAAGCCATGTTACATTACACAAATCACAATGCACAAAGCCTTACAAACAATATTGACCTTATTTCCAACTAAACTGTTCAAAGGTAATCAAAATGCCTACCTTGTCAGCTCTCCTAGCCTAAACCCGATGACGTTATCATAAGGTTAAGAAGAACGTAAGATCATCATAAATACAGCTTGTTCTTAGAATTGTTCTGAAGAAAAATGAGCCAAGAAATGAGTTCATTCTTACCAAGGTATTAGAAGAACAATTCTTTTTAAAGGATGAAGTCGAGAAGTTGACACACACTGAAGAAGATTCTCTACTTAAGACGTTAATCTCGTCCCAGCACAATGTCAAAGAAGAGTCAGCTGATCTCCGATCAGACATTCCCAATAGTAATCGGATTCTGTTCAGAAGCAGATCAACCCTTTAACCCCGACCTGACAAGCGTGCGTTTGCGCTCAGTTCGGAAATCACACGTTATGTGCACGCTTTGCGTCGGTTCGATAAGACCTTGCGTCACATGGTCGTGACTCGGCGGTGTAGCAGAACTCACGGCCTGCTCGCTTCATAGAGATCAGACACTATGAGCATACGCACACAGCCTGTTTGTTCCACTCTTAGTCACTGCACTTGGACTTGTCACCAGACCTGCTTCACATGCACCGCATCGTCTGGACCAGGGCTTGACTCAGATGAACACAGATGCCACGGTGAAGCTGCAGCTTCAAATTCGACGTGTTGAATTCAAACCGAATGTGCATCGCGGACATGAAATTCGATTCATCGGTCCGGCTTTAAGAGCAGACCCACTTCAGGTGGTCCGCTTAACTAAGCCCGTGCATCCACAACAGAGGTGGGCGAGTTCAAATATTTGCTAGTTGTGCTGTGGTGGATGAGATGGTGATCGGAAACGAAAATAAATAAACTGCTTTGCTTTTCCTGTGGTCACTCTCGCACGGCATCTCCGAGCCTTTAAGCTTTAAACTTGCTGACCTTTATAAGCAAGGGCTCTTGAATTCAGTGTGAATACTCCTAGCCTTGGGTCGACATCTTGGGTCGACGTCTTCCTTTAAGCAAGTGCTTGTTATATAATGACCTGAACTGATTTAGTAGAATTACTAAAAATCCTGAACTTGTTTTTTCATATTTATATATAAAGCAGACATTTTAACAACTGTGTTTGAGTCTTGACACTATTTGAGATTTTTATCTTTCACTTGATCCGTTTTATCTTCTTTTGCCAATAAGGCTCTATAAGTATAAGGCTCTGTTTCCAGTTTTTCCTCTCCAACGGGTCGTGGTTCCCTGTAGGTCTCAGGAATGCATTTTCTTACGTCTTGCTAATACTCTGGTCAATGATTCGATGTCGGGACCAATACATCATTTTTGGTATTTGGCAGTTGGTATTTGTAGGTATATCTAGAGTATAGTTAGTTATGTTTATCTAGGCATTAGTTAGATGTGTCACAAACATCCAGGTTGGTAGAGGGTGCCGTAAGTATTCCGTAAATAGCCAAATGTGCTGAAGTGGCAGTAAAAACCCCAAAACCAAAGCAATCGGAGAGGATGCAATGCAGTTGACTTGTTTGCACTGATGGAAATGTGTTACCAGCCAGGTTCAGTCATCCAGTCCCAATGAGGCTCCTGGCTGCCCTGTAAATATCACTGGATCTCAGAAAAACCTGGCAACCTCAGTGATAGGTGGTTACACGCTCATAATTTCCATAATCTAAATGAGCAGGGTGGCACGGTGGCTCAGTGGGTGGCACTGTCGCTTCACAGTCAGAAGGTCCTGGGTTGGTTTCAATCCCCAGGTGGAACGTCCTGGGTGCTTTCTGTGTGGAGTCAGCATTTCCTCCAAGTGTCTGCATGGGTTTACTCTGGGTCTTCCTACTGCCCCGAGTGTGTGTGTGTGTGTGTGTGTGTGTGTGTGTGTGTGTGTGTGTGTGTGTGTACTGATAGCGATAAAGGAAATGAGCAAGTCTTGTAAGTTTTAAAATATTTAGCACAATCCCTGCAATGTGATCTTTGTAGCTTGTAGAGACTTTCTTATTCTCTCAGCTCGAGTTTATTTCTGTCTCATCCTCCCTCTCTCGCTCTCGCTCTCTATCTCTCTCTCACTCTCTCTTTACCTCTCTCTCTTTTCCTCTCTCTCTTCCTCTATTTCGCTCTCTCTCTACCTCTCTCTTTTCCTCTCTCTCTTTCTCCCTCTCTTTCTCTCTCTCTCTTCCCGTCTCTCTCTCTCTCTCTCTCTCTCTCTCTCTTTTGCTCGCACCCCAGTGCTGCTGTATAGATTTCTCACAGCTGATGAAATTAAAAAGACAGCACATTGTGTGTGGGGTTGCCTTCGGCAAAGAGTTTTGCCTGCGAGTTCACGATACGGGGTTCAGAGGGGAGCTCCTGTGGGGGGGATTAAATCACTTTCCTCTCTCTCGAACATCACACACACACAACCATGCACAAACACTCGCACATCTTGTGAAGTTCTCCTATTGAGTGTGTTACTGTAACTAAATAAAGATAACCATACACCTACCCCTGAACCCATACAACCTAAACCTTAAGCATATTCCCCAAACCCCATTTCAACTTCTAATCTTTGCCCAGTTTCTAAACCTGTTCTTACGCCCAACCCTCCCCCTACTATTATCCCAGGGTTTAGGATTATGTATATGGTTAAGCTAGGGTAACATTAGCATAGGGTTTAGATGTAGTAATGGGTTTAAGCATAGATTTACCAGTTAGCTTTGGTTTTAGAGTTAGGTCCAGGGTGTTTAAGGATTAGGGTTTAGGGTTCGTGTAGGATGCAGTAAGGTTTTGGAGATGGGTTTTTAAACCCACCTGTAGACCCACGAGTTAGGAATGTAGTATTTAGGGGTGGATTCGCAATGCAAAAATGCACCATGCGCACTGACGATGTCACACGAATTTCATTTTGTCACACCAGGGGATGTCCTGTTCCCAAGTCCTGCTTCCGTATATGTTTTTTTTTTTTGTTTTTTTCACACAATACTCTTATTTAATTGAAAATTGATCATTGTGAATTCAGTAACATGAATTAAATTGTGTGCAATGTGTACTGTTGGACTCAAAGTAATTAGGTCCATGGGGTTAGACTTTTAGGGTTTGGATTTAAGATAGGGTGAGGGATTTCAATTCAGACCTGAGGTTAGGGTGAGTGCAAGATGTAAACCGTTCTTAGCTCATAACCTTAAACTTTATTCCTAACGCTAGCTCTAACCCTAAATCTTAACCATGACTCTATTAACTCTACACATAAGCCTAAACCCAAAACTCTTAACCTCCAATGTTACTATTTCTTACAACCTTGCATCTAAAGTAATACCTAAAAAAACTGATATCCTACATGTCTTATCCTTATCCAATTCTAACCCCTAAACCTAAACATTTAATCCTGACCCTCACCCTACATTAAGGCTCAAACATATTTTCCTATATGTGAAGTGAATTCTGTGTTAACAAGACAGTTTTTGTGAGGTTCAGCTAAGTATCCTCACATTCCTACATTGTTTGAAGTATTTTCTGTGTGCACACACACACCTTCTTTATTATCCGTGGAACTCTAAGGGCTCAGCACAAGGTTCATACTCGTATTAAACCTATACTAATTAAATTAACACAATTCTGACTCTTGGGTAAAAATAGACACACAAAGACACAGTTTAAGAGGGGCACTGTGCAGCTGGGAGTGGTAAAGATGCACCTGAATATGCTAAATGGAAACAGTTGTCATGGTGAGATTGTTTCCACGGTGATAATGCCGATAGGTATTTCCGCATTAACATTGTACGGCATAAAGATAACAAGCCTGAGGATAATAGATGAGTATTGATTTATAAATCTGCCACAATAAAACTAAATACCAAAATGTCAACTAAAGAAAGTGATTCATTTATTTAAAAGGTCTAATTGGTTTGAAAATAGAATGGAATCAAACAGTTTTCTGACTTATTTAAAGACCTATTTGAAATACAATGAAGCTTAGATATTGACAAGAATTCAAGAACTTTATTCCAATAAATGTTGTGAGTTCTACTGCTAAGTCATTTTTTTTTAGTCCAAAGCAGAGCCTCGTTGTAGCCACCCACCTGAATTTTAGATCAGTGCCTCATCCTTGGTCACTTGGCGAGTAGGAAGATTGGATTGTTTAGGAGTAAAATGTGTGTAGCGTTGAAAGTTGTGAACACCAAACACAGTCTTAAATGATTTTATGCGTGCATAACGTTTCAAAGCTGTCTTTTACTTGACTGACTGAAATTGTCAGGACCAAATCATTTGGGGAAAATGGAGAGGAAAAATATTTTGTGTTGCATGAATCCTGACTACATACGTGAACACTGTTCACATAACGTATGAAGCAAGAGTTTGGAGAAACGGCCATTCATTCATTATCTCCCGCCTAATCCACATGAAGTTGCGAGCCAGCCGGTGCACATCTTGCAACTCTGGGTGCTAGGGCAGGAAGAACCCAGGGCTGGGCACCAATCCTTCGTAGGGCACAAACACACAGTGTCTCACACACACACACACAGTCACACCAGTTAACCTAACACGCATGTCTTTGGACTGTGGGCAGAAATCCAGAGTATCCAGAGTAAACCCACGCAGACACGGGGAGCACATGCAGACTCCACACAGAAAGGACCCAGGCCGCTCCACCCTGGGGTTGAACCCGGGACCTTCTTGCTGATGCCCATTTTGTCTGAATCAAATGCATATATAAACAGCTGAGTAGAACCAGTCCTCTTCAACGGACGTTGGCGAGGGAACCGAAATCTTAAGAAGCAGGACTTTACTATTGTTATTGTAGGATTTTGCTTTGCATACCTGACCACTGTAAGAGAAATGTTTCTTTTTCTTGTGCAAATATCTGTAGACATACCACTTTAAAAAATGCCGCAATGCCTGTTTGCCAAAAGCTTGGTTCTATTTATTTGCATGAATGTTGTGTTTTATTTAGAGTATTCATCTCTCCATCACATAACAAATACATATTATACAGTATAATAATTTCACTTATATTATAACTTACATTATAATAACTTTCTGAAGGTCTCTCTGAATGAATGTCTGCCTAGATTTAGAACATGTACATCATTCTAGTCTAGTCTTTTGAAAGCAACACAAACAAACCATTACGTTTTTGAATCAAATGATGAGTCAAGATTTCAGTTTATAAACACATTTCCAAACACAGTAGTGGCTTAATTTCATTACGCACACTCGATTTGCAGACTGTACAGAAGTCTTAGGCCACCATTAAGTTTGTTGTTTTACCAATTAGAATGACCCTGTATAATAATTTCTCGGTCTCTTTATTAGAACCAGACAGTGGCAAGTATTTAGGGTGACCACCCCTTACACGTGAGCGATGAGATAAGAAAAAGATAAACCCTTATTAGTCTTATTAGTGGGGGATAAATGTTTATATAGGAGCAGACGAAAATAGAAAAGAGCAAACATAAGTTATAAAATCTCTCTATAAGACATGCACGTTGTGGTGTTGTGTGTTACGTGTGTTTGTTCGTGGTCTGTTGAGAACAGTGCACGTTGTAGGCTCTAACAGCAGCAGAAAGGAAGGACCTACGGTAGCGTTCCTTCACACACTTGAAGTGAAGCAGCCTGCCCCTGAAGGAGCTATCCAGTGCTGCCCAGGGTCTCTTACATGGGGCTGGAGTGGTTCTACAGCATGGATGCCAGCTTGGCTAACATCTTTTTGTTTCCCACACCTTGCAATGTGTCTCAAATAGCAAGGACCTGACTAAGCATCTGGCTGCTTGATAGGGATGTCAAGCTGACCCTTTAGCGTTTAGTCTTGTTTAGCAGTCTGATCAGGAATGGTCTTTGTGGAAGGGTAGCAGCCAAGAAACCATTGTTTTGGAAGGGTAACAGTGGGAACGGGGTGAGGATGAAAACATGTCCAAGTTTTTGGGTCCAGTCGTTGACAGTAAGTTCCATATGGCCATTGCTAAAATAACTAATCTACTGGTGGCCTAATGGAGACTTTTGCACAGTACTCTGTTATATTTTTAAGAACTGTGATTTTGTTACTTTCAGTATAATGATGCTATTTTGGGTCAACCAGCTTCTCCCCGTAGTCCGCTCGACCCATTTAGTTCCGTCTCTAGCACCACCAGCGATATAATATGTAAGAATCCGAACAGAAATCTCCCGTTCCCTGCATAAAACATATTCTGGTGCTACTCGTACCCATGTCTGTGTTTTCATAGTGCGATTTCCATAAAAAAGGGAATTAATGAAGAAACATTTTGCCCCTGTAATTACCGTTAAAACAATTATGTACTTAGTTTTCTTCCAACAAATGCATTCGGTGTCATTGTTTTGCCGCCGTGAGCCGTGAGCCCGCAAGAATAAAAACCTTTCATTCCTGCTAAGGCCATTTTCTGGTCACCGTCAATAAAAGCATAAAAGCATTCATTTCCTACGTGCGTCAAATTAATAGCATACTCCATCTCCCAGAGGGCTGTGGGGTTCATTAACCTCTCCATGAAGTGGGCCAGTTTCCCCAACAGTTTCCATAACCTTTGAGCCGCTTCCATCTCAATTATAATTGAAGAATTAAACAGTGACTGTAGCGGCATGGCGAGTAGAGGCACTTCAGCGAGAGAGGTGCCGAGTAAAACTCACACAGTCACACCGAAATAAAGAGACTACCGTCGTACAACATTTCCAGTTCCAACAACGTTATTCAGACAATGACTTATGAAAGTGGGGTTGGGTAGCTGCAGCGGCACTGTCGGAAAGGTCAGGTCCAAGCCTGAGATAAATTAAAGGATAGTTGAAATATTCCAAAGTACCAGATCAGACTGAAGTAGTGTTTGTTACCCAGTAAGGCAATAAGGCTCTTGATACGCGAATATTCGTTGTCTGGATCACTTTCTTACACGTTTTGTACACAAAGGTCCCCATGTAGAATTAATCCCAGGACGGAGTAGCACTGACCTAGAGTTTGCTCTGTGCTTACAGGTATTAAATTCCTCCCCAGACCTCCAGCAGCACGTTTGTCCCTTTCCCCCTTGAGCTCCTTAAGAACCTTGAACTAATTAAGGTTTATTACATGGCTGTTGACTTTCTGTAATGGTCTTTTAATTGCTGTTCATTTTAATTGGCTGGTGTGGACCACTAAATAGAAACCCAGCTTCATCCTCCCCCACAACAACAGCCCCCGTTACGACGGCGCTCTCGCACGTACAATCGAGGGAACTGGGTAATAGGTTACCTTTACTGGACTTTTGTCGTTCCTGCACGTAGCCTTAACACATTATTTACTTTTAGAACATTTATCAGCTGCCCTTATCCAGAGCTGTGCCGTTGCCGAAGGGTAATAATGTGGCAGCTTGGCCGAGCTGAGATTTAAACCTACAAGCTTTCTATTGCAAGCTTAAAGCCTTTGTACATACTATTGTAATGCAGGTGCTTCCTGGTTTTTAAAGGGGCTAAGACAAATGCCTTGTAATCGAGATTTATGAAAAAACGAAATACAGTGCTTGCAAATTTGAGAGGATCTTTCAAAATGAATACGACTAACTGATGGGTGCTCAGCGTCCATTCGATTTAACAACTGAGGTCTTAAAGATTTGAGCAAATGATCAAAGAAGAAAAATATCTTTTAACTAGAGACTTTGCAGCACCTCAACAGCCACAAGCAGAGGTGGGAGTTGCAGTTTGAAGGCACAAATGCCTGTGTGTGTGTGTGTGTGTGTGTGTGTGTGTGTGTGTGTGTGTGTGTGTGTGTGTGTGTGTGTGTGTGTG
>JAUZST010055378.1:0-24056 GCA_034779995.1 Parotocinclus haroldoi | reverse complement strand
GCTGTTGTTCTCGCCTTAGAGCTGCAGCTTTCCTCTTCGTAATGCTGGAGTAGTCCCTCCATTTGCCCCTCACATCCTCTGCAGTCCCACTGCATTTACCTTTTCAGAAATGTCTTGCCAATTTTTTTGTTTTTAGCATTTGTCACAGTATTTTTAAGCTTAGAGAAAATGGTGTGCCGGTGTATGTAGACCTCATCTACCAGCACAACTTCTCGAGCTGAAAACTGTGGCTTTCTTGCCATTGTTGCTTCGACCTAAAGGACAAGATAGCACTAGTGCTTATATACTATCGGGTGTTAACAAGAAGCAGATGTTTTGAATGACCTAATTACTCCCCCGGAGGTTACAGGGCAAGACAGTGTGCATAAAAAGAATGCATCATTGATCCACTTCAACTTGTGTTTCTAGGCCAATACAAATGTTATCAATTAGTCTTTGTTAAATAATATTTATCACAGGAAATAAGTAGAAATATGTAGGCTACCTTATTATCTGTTTTTAGAATGAGAAATTTAATTGCCATTATGAAAAAAGAGAGAGAATAAGAGAATAAAACCATGACCAGGATTAGAACTAGGCCTAAGACTCATTCACAATGGTGATGCCTATATTTTTTAATGAAATAAATAATATAATAATAAATGCGTGTGGTTTTTAAAAGTAACACGGTCTGTTACAATTACTAATTAAATCAGATACAATTATTGTGTAGATTTGATTTGCATTTCATTGTCATTCTATGAATAGTATTGTTGTCGGTTCCTGTTGTGGTGATGATTACGATATAAAAAGCCTAAATAATACATAAGTAACATGTTTTGGGCATAATATTTTAAAGATTGTGAGTTTTGCACGTTTCCTGCTGAGAAAGTCTGGCCGAACACATCTGGAAACACCTTAGTTAAGACCACGGTGGTTTAAACCAACATAGTTCAGACTTCTGTGGTACCAACAAAGTACGATGGTTTTGGGGAACAGTCGTAGTTCAGATGTTAGTTAGTTTAACGATGCCACGTTAATTCATTGCAAGCTCCGTCGTTGTACGGGAAACGCACCCCAGCTTGGTGAGAAGGTGACAACTGTTAACAGCAATTATTAGAAAATGGAAGAAACAAAAGAAGACTTTCATTTTTTCTTGGTCTCGGGCTGGATTAAGGAAGATTTTGAGAAATGTCAGGATTCAGCCCAGAACTGCATAGGAGAACCTGGTCAATGACCTGAAGAGAGTTGGGATGTCTCCAAGGTGACCATTAGTAACACACTACACCATCAATAAAATCCTGTAGAGCACGCAAGGTCCTCCTGCTCATGCGAGTAAATGTCCAGGCCCATTTGAAGTTCACCAATAAACATCTGAATGATCCAGAGGAGGCATGAGAGAAGGGGAGAATGAGACCAAAATAGAGCTTTTTGGAATGAACTCTTTTCACTGTGTTTAGAGGAAGAAGAATGAGAACACCGTCCCAACCATGAAGCATGGTGGTGGAAATGTACTTTGGGGGAACTTTCCTGCAAAGGGGACAGGACAACTGCGCCATATTGAAGAGAGGATGTTTGGGCTCATGTATCGCAAGATTTTGCTCAACAACCTCCTTTCCTCAGTAAGAGCGTTAAAGATGGGTTGTGACTGGGTCTTCCAGCATGATAATAAGTCATTTCAAGGTCCTGAAGTGGCCTAGCCAGTCTCCATACCTGAACCCGATAGAAAATCTTTGGAGAAAGCCAAAACTCAATGTTGATCAGTGACAGCCCCAAACCTGGAAGATCTGGAGATTGTTTGGTTGTTTATCTTCTTTAATATCGCTATTGGCATCAGTGGCCATCTTAGCGACACACCACACACAAGGATGTATCCATACACAAGTTCTTCTCAAGACTAGTCATGCATATATACACATACAAGTCAATACCAATTTAGAATAATCAATTAACCTAACTTGCAGGTCTTTGAACTGTGGAAGAAAACCACAGAACCCAGAGTAAACCCACACTGACACGGAAAGGACATACAGAGTCCACACAGAAAGAACCCAGGCTGCACTCCTATCTGGGATTGAACCCAGGACCTTCTTAAAAAAATAAAACACTTAATTTATGCAGTGTGATTTACTGTATTTTTTAGATTCTGTCTCTCACCGTTTGAAGTGTACTTATGATAAAAATTACAGCCCTCTCCATTGTTTGTAGTTGGGAAAACTTACAAAATGGGTAGTGTGTCAAATACTTCCCACTGTCTATATATACAGCATCATATACACACATATACAACATCAACTACTCAGACAGTCTCACAGCCCACCCAATTGTGGGTTGGGGCCTTGATGAAGGAGCCAACAGTAGAAGCTTGGCAGAAGCAGGATTTAAATAATGGACCTTCTACTCCATAGTCGTGTATGTCCACTGTGGTTGTCAGGTGGCTATCAGTGTAGATGGTCTCTATACATTGTATATACATGTACAGGACACTTTAAGAAAAAGATAAGGCATACATGTTCAACAAAAACGTCGTCTTTTATTGGCAAATGTACACAATATGATTATCTTCTGAAATAGCTTAAAATACATAGACAGAAAGACACTGCTTAGGAAAAGCTCAGCCTCACTATAAATAGAAATAATTAAGAATTTACCAGCACCTTAATGTGAACTCATGGTTTGTTTTGTTGGAAAAAAAAACTACTAGGTGCCATTATTTTAACTATATCATTAGCATTACTATACATAACTATACTGCTCACAAACACTTATTTTCAATTCAAAACTGAAATATCCCCAACAAAATATCCCCTAGTTTTGTGAGAAGAGTAATAAATAAATATTTATTCACTGAATACAGTAAAATCAAAAACATCATCCAATTCAAAACGCTAATCTGATTTTTCTTGGTTGCAATAGGGCACATAATTTGTAAAGAGTGTTACTAACCTATCAAGTGTTCATTACAATGGTTTTTATCTACTTGCCTGTGGGCCCCTTATAAAGTTATTTTGAAGGGTTTTGTAAAATGAGTCTATTAACAAAATTTGAGCAGATTTATGATTATCAGAGAGAAGTCTGGCCCAGAGCTGCAGCTGCAGAACCCTTCTTGGCATGAAGAATGTGCTACGTATTCATAAATAAAGGTCATCGTCTATGTGCATGATAATTTAGCCATGAAGATGATTACACAAGATCAGCCAAGTCTAAATACAACGTAATCAATTATTTTAGTTTCCTTATTGTTTTGGTTGTTTATTTGGTAATTGTACTGTACATTAACAATATGTGTGCGAGTTTGGTAGCAGAATGGGAACCCACTGTACACACTGCACGCCACTACATTTAAATGGCCTTCATTTCTAACTTCACAAAAACATAAGGTGCCACATTTCTACGGCCTACTTTAAATAGTACTCTACATATGAATTTTCAAAGCCTGAATTCAACGGGATGAATTAACATACAATACATTTTATTTAACACAGTGAATCAAGGCTCAGTCAGGCAAGTCAGTAAATCTATCTAAACAGCAACAAAAAGTGCCTTATATTTAAGAATTATTTTCTATTAATGCTGCCTTTTTAAAGGAATGGATGCCAAAATTGCAGAAGGTGTCTGTGTAAAAAGAATTTTGTACACAACATAAAATACATAATCACAAGTGTACAAAATATAGCTTCCGTCTCTCATCAGTGCAGTGGTAACATACATACATACTTTTTTGTTTTTGCAATTATCCATTTGTTTATCATGTGCCAAGCTGATTAAGTGAAAAAAAATGAACAGTCTTTCAGTACAGTAGTAAAAACATTATAAAGTTGAAGTGCTAAGCTCAGTATGAAACAAATATATTTAAAATACAAACTAAATTTAAACAGAATTAGATTCAGCTTATTGCAGGTAAAGCATGGTTCAGCCTGCATTGGTTTCTTTGTTTTTTTTCCTCAATAAACAAAGCCACCTGACCAGCAGGCAAAAATGGAGATATAAACATATTTAGGAATGCTCTTGTGCATAAATCCTATGAAAGACATTACACAAAAGCTCAATGTATTACATGAAGGTTATATTTAGCCGCTCAAGTGTAGCTCCTCTCTTGAGGCTGTAACATGTGTTGCCTTGTGGATCCGGTGCTGCTGAAATCTGTCCCAAAGTTAGAGTTCCTGCGCAATCGCTCCAGACCATAGAAACGCAACATGAGGAAAAAGCCTGTAAAATCACATAGTATTTGTTATGTCACATTATACAGCACAATGTCTGCACAACATAGCTATGTAATATAGAGTTTGTTCCTCTTTGCTGCTATGACAGCCACCACTCTTCTGAGTGGACTTTTCACTATCTGAGGTTAGAGTCAATAATCCCTGCCTCTGTGGTGGCATTCGAAGTAATTTCAAAATCTCTGATGGAGTTGAATTGTCTCAATAGAATCCCATAAGGTTCTCCATCAAAGTTTGCTAACCATTGCTTAATGGACTATGAATATGTCATACTGAGATTTTGACCATATGGTGCTTATTCCCTGTTTTCAACTGAATACACATTGAATATACTTTACACTTAATCAATGTTTTAAGGCAGCGATTTAAATTTAGACTGGAGCAAAAACTTCTCTAAAACATGCACACAGCAAATAAAAATCCATTTGCAATTATTTGGCATTTCCTTTAGATGTTATCGACAGAAATCATATATGCCTACCTTGTAAACTGTTAATGATGCAAAAGAGGAACAGAACAGTCTCTGTGAGTTCAAAACTCAAGAAAGTCAAGGCCCATGTGGTGCCAAATAAACAGCTCAGTCCCCAAATACTGAGGAAGGCCACACTGTTCCTCCTCCATTCATCTCGGTTCCGTATCTTCCACATCACAAGGAACAGCATGACAAAACCAGAGATCACAACTACGGTTAGCAGACCTATGTTTGTTATGAAGTGGGATATCTGTGCAGCACGAGAGTAGGTCATCCAACACCTGAAAGTCCAAATGATATGTATTAATTAATTATAAACATGCATGCACCCTGTTAATTAATTTTTACAATTTACAAGTACAGGGGATGGACTAGATAGCATAAACCTATACTAATAGGTATATTCAAAATAGCTTTACAATTTCATATTATCTTCTGATATATATATGACCTGTCCCAAAATAAGCAAGCCTTTGGCAACAGTGGCCAAGAAAATTTCCCTAAATACTATAATCAAGAAACTTTGGAGGCTAGATGAGAAACGTCTAGCTCTGGAATACTCTAAACTCAGTAACCCTGCTTCATACTGACAGATATTTAAGTTTGTGAAGACTATTTCTTGACAAATGCTTGAAGTATTTTACTTGATTCATTTACATTTACAGCATTTAGCAGATGCCCTTATCCAGAGCGACATACAGTCTTACAATTCGAGCAATCGTGGGCTAAGGGTCTTGCTTAAAGACCCAACTGTGGCAGCTTGGCAGAGGTGGTATTTCAACCCGGGGCCATCAGGTCCACAGTGTAGTACCTTAACCGATAGGCTACCACAGTCCCTTTATTGACCTTTATGGAATGTTTTAAATAGTTGCTTTCTTGCAATACCTGGCAGTTTAAACTTAACTTTCCTCACTGTGGGATACTTTTCCAGGGCCTCTGGCTGCCACCCAAACCCTAACCATTATAAGACAACCTCATGCTTAAACACTGGCAACATGTTTTCTTCTTCAAACATACCTTTGGGATTTCGAGCTAAGACGTTTAATATTTGTTTCATAGTGCCACAGTATTTGTTTCCAGTCTCTAGCTTACATATTCTCTGCATATGCTAAGGCATTATGTTTATTATGAGATTGTGGTCAATGGTTTGTTCTGATAACTTACATCATGCATTGCATTGCATGCAGACAAAGTTTGTGCAAAAGTAGAGTAAACGAGTGCACCTCTTTTCCTGTAATAAACAAACATTTCTGGTGGTATCTGGCAGCAATGTGGGGGTTTTGATTTGCATACCTGAACATTTTTGTTTTTCAAGATCTTGTCTTGACCTGAACAGTTCCTGAGTCTGGTAATTTGGGGAAGCCCCTATACCTGACCTTATACTGACTTTAGCTTGAGAAGTACAAAGGGGCATTGAGACTATCATCAGATAATAAAGTTTGCAACTCAGGGTACACCTAGTTCTGTCAAGTTCCCCATCTTTGTTGGGCATGCAAAGCAAACACTAGATCTCAGGATTTCTATGAGAATGATCTTCATAACTTTCTGAATACCATTCTGTATGTAACGGTTGCCAGCATTCAGTGTGGGTTGAAGCACTTAATCCATTCAGGTGTAGAAAATATTGGATATACCATATGACTGTTTAGTGCCCTGGGCTCCAGGATTTGTGACTTCTTGCACTGATACAAGGTATTATAATGGCTCTAGAATGCAGCCAGCTTTGTGAAGACCACAAATATAGTTTTTGTTGAGACTAGGCCACAGAAAGACTTCAGCGTTGAGGTTATTTTCATTTATATCTCTGGTATAGTTTCATGCTGACAAATCTACAGCATAAAAAGTCATGAAAGACATGACATTCACTAATAACTAATAATAAAATGCAAAAAATATCAATTGTAAATATATATATGTGTGTGTGTGTGTGTGTGTGTATATGTATACATATAGTAACAAATTAATATGCAGTTTCAAAAGCATAGAAGAACAAATCCTTACATACATGTGATATGGTTTTGTTAAATTACTTGGTGCTATTATTCTTCGACCATATACGTTCCCCACTGATGCCAGAATTATAACAGGTAGAGCTGGGAAACCTGCCACAAAAATAAATTACAAAAGTTCATCAATTTCAATCAGTATATCGGTACATCAGTATAAATTTTGCTTCCATGACTATAATATGATTTGCAGCTGCAACTGCCACTAATAGATTAGGATTAGTAAAAATTCATGTAAAACATACCAAATCCCACAATGTACCAGATCCATGACGGTGGTGGTGGGCTAAACACCATATAGATCATCCAGAATGTGTGGATCACTTCCACAGCCATCCAGCAGAGGACACTAAGGAGCATATAGTGTAGCAGCCCACCCATGAACTGGCACACCCTCTCGTGTCCGACATTGGCAACAGTGCCAGTGAGGATGAAGAGGACACAAAGAAAGAACAGAGCCACCACCAATCCACGGTGCACGAGGTTAGAGTGGTCTATACCTCTCCTAGAATCCAAAGACAGCAGCAAAAAGTAAGAAACCAGTCAACAGAGGGTAAACAGAAGGATCTCACTGTTTTAACATTAGGGTACATTACACATTAAAGCAAGGAAATACAATCATAAATAACCTCTGTCTGCAGAGCGTTACGAAGAGAATGATACAGCTGATGATGGACACAGCACAGCCTATCGCTGTGATGAAGGTCAGGGCCTCTAGATGGCGTGGCGTTCTCTCAGGGTTCAGTTGCTTAAAAAAAAAAAAACAGTTGCTTCACTGACACTCATAAATTAAAGTCACACTCATAATCAGTAATGATCTGTACAACATCTCAAGTACTGCTTGGTTAGTTACATGTGACCTGTTCATATGGGACCTTCCTAAAATACAGGAGAGTTACTGTAATTACAGTTTAATTTCAGTTTAATCCCAGCTCCCACAATTTGGCTTCCCATAATATTCCCCCATGACAAACATCTTCAAGGTAATATATCATACAACAAATTTTTCAGATGATGCTAGTGCTGTTTTACTCAACGCAGTCATGTATGAACAGGAAGCACAACACAGGGTAGAGCCTGCATCCCTGGGGAGCTCGAATCTGTGGGGAAGCTTTATTTGTCTTATCTCTTTTCATGTGTCTTATCTCTGACATGATTGAGACAACTTTCAGAGCAGAAGTAAGAACTGTCAGCATGGTGTCCTTACAATGAATCCTCTATAAATGTTAAATTAGGTCATGCCATTGCATACAGCGGACCAGGTCTCCAGTGTTAAAATTCCCCCTGCCGCCTGAACCCCAAAAAATAATTGAGAAACAATAGAAGTACCTTTTAAATTGCTACACTGTCCACTTTTGTTTTCAGTATTTAATTATACGCTCATACACTGTACACAAAAATTAGGGAATATTTCAAAATGAATATGACGCAATTACAAAAAGAGCAATCTCAATTATCATGATTGTGTAGCAATGAAATATTCACCGGGGTAAACAAAAGTCAAACAGGATGATAGTGCCCCAAATTGACTGTTTAGTAGGGCGTATAGTCACCCAAGACTGCCAAAACACACTGATTATTTATGTTATTGATTCCAGAGGGTGCTGGAAACATTCCTCAGAGGTTCTGGTCCATATTGACCTAAATTGTGACACTGTTAGTTATTGCTTATATGCTATCAGAAGCCATCAGAAAATGGATACACCGTGGTCATAAAGGAATGAACATGGTTAGCAGTTAGGCTGTGGAATTTAAATGATGCTCACTTGGTATTAAGGGGCCCACAATGTGTCAGTAAATATCCACCACACCTTTACATCACCATCATAAAAATCTAATTAGCATAAACACAGGTAGCTCCTGTAGAAATAACAATCTTAAACTTAAGCTAGGATTACTTAACATTGGATCATTTACAAACAAAGCAGTGATTATAAATGAATTAATCACTGATAAACACTTTCACACACTGTTTTACTGAAACTTTAATTAGACCAGATGAATATTTAGTATTTAGAGTGCAAGTGGCGACGTAGTAAATGGGAGGTATTTAAGATGGCATGGAGGGATAGCATGGCGGAGTATAAAAAGGTCCTTACTGAAGTTAAAACTATGTATTTATCATCAATCATAGAGAAAAATTAGAATAATCCTAGATTTTTATTTAATTTTGTCTCTAGATTAACTAGGCCACTAGACCAGCACAGTCCCACAGCTACCTTCTGGTTCTCCTCTTTCTAGCTATGCTGCTACACTTAATGCTGCCGGAGTCTCATGATGCACATGGCATCAGTGATTGGCATCAGTAATTGTTAATAGACTCTGTGCTACTAACCAATAAGTAACTACATTTTCTCTTTTCTCTCCAAGCTGATGTTCCGGTACTAGCTCCAGCACCACACACATCTTTCTTCACCTCAGCATCACTCTACTGATTTTCATCAAAAAAAATGACACACTAGAATGCAGTAACTCCCTCCATCATTCAGTTATCAGGGGATAATAAGCTTCCAAGGACTTGATGCTGATCTCAGATCTTTTACATTATTTAATTTAAATGTTATTATTTATTTAATTTTACTATTAATACAAACGTAACTATTTCAGTTAAAATCTAGGCCACCCAATGAGTATGGATCTCTCTTTGAGCCATGGTTCTCCCAAAGTTTCATCCTTCTACATTCAGGGAGTTTTTTCCTTTCCATTGTTGCCCTAGGCTTGCTCAATTTGGGATTGGTCTTTTAAGATAATATTATATTGTAAAGCTTTGAGACAATGCTCTGTTGTAAAAAGCGCTATATAAATAAGTTTGATTTGACTTGATTGAACCTTTGATATGGGTTAGGTAAGGCATGTGAGTTATGAGATCAGACTACGTTTTTCCAGTCTCTGTTTGACCAATTTTGGTGAGCCTGTGTAAATTGTATAATTGTCGGATACCAGTGCACAATAGCCAATACTAAAACAGTACTTGAATATTATGATTATTACTGTTGTTGGTATCGTGTTTAAGGTTGAGTTTTGGCATTACCAGACTAAATATCTCCACACAAATAACATTTTAATTATGCCAAAAGCTAATACTATTTTCTCACTTAATTGCAGACTGAAGTTGCTGCATGCTCATGGTAAGATGGGAAATGGAATAAGGATATGGAATATGCCTGTTTGATATCCTTTCTAAATGCATTGAACTTTTGCTATATAACCGGCTGATTAGACATTTGAGTTAACAAGCAGTTAAACAGGTGTAGCCAAAGAAAAGTGGCCAGTGAGTACATGCTGCCTTTGTCATTAAATATGGGAGTCAACAAGCCATTCACATTTGTCTAAATTGTCTACTGTACATTAAACCTAGACTCATGAGAAACACACTGTCCTCCATTTAATAAACCTGGCACTCACCACAAGTACAGCAAAGTATGTCAGATGGTTACAGTGGCACTCTGTCTCGGTTGAACTGATGAAAACTGTTGTGCACCCATCCTCCCGCCACTTAATATCTTTATCTATAGAGGAAATAAAATGTCGTATGTGTTTTCACTAGACCTGCAGTGGAGTCAGACACTGTTGGGAAATATTAAATGGAATGCAAATGCCTTGTTTTGACCTACCTCTTCTTGTGTCCCATGAAACACATTTTCTGGTTTGGTTTGCCTGTCAAAAGACAATGGACAGGTCAGCTAGTATAAGACGGGAACGTGAGAAAGTACAAAAACTAGCTGACAAATCTATTTCTAACATCAAGTGCATTTACATGTTTCAATATAATAAAAAGGGTTTCATTTTCATGTTCCTAAACCTTCAAACGCACTTTGAAGTGGTTTTCACTGTCTGTAGGACAGGAAAAGGAGACATGTAGCCTCTTGCTGAAAAAACGAATGTCTTAACCACTTGAGATTTGCACTTCAAAGTAAACAGTAAACAGGAGCATTTGTCGTAATAACTGTGTTACTTAAAATATATATGCACTCTTACCTGAATTTCTGAATGATGTAACATTATTCTGACAGGCTCTGGAAGGTTTCTGATTATCTCGTTTTCCACAGTGATTCCTACAACATCTTCTAAAATGTCATTAGAACTATTCTGCAAAAGATAACACATTACAGATAAACACAGTGGCTTTAATCAAGAATAAGCTTTAGTTTTCTCAGAAAATAATATATCACCTGGAATAATGTGCTCTTCTTGTAGTAGGTGCAGGCCACTTTGATTTTAATCTTTTTCACGATGGTAGGAAGGCAAGATGGCAGGTATACTGAGGGTGCCTTTTTTGCTGGCACATTTTTTGGGACCTGGAGCATACATATAATATATGACTTTTATTATATGGAGAGTTTGGTTGAAAATCTGTTTTTTACTCAAACACAAGCAGAACTTTGTACTTCCTTAGTTTGTGTGTGTGTGTGTGTGTGTATGCATGGCTATGTACTCTTACAGGTACGGTGACATTTTGTCCTTTATTGGAGTCTTCATTCATCTCTACTACAATGCTCTGAGCACATGGTAGATCCAGATTGCCCACCACTCCAGACTTCATCACCGCATCCTCTATCCTGCAGAGGCAATAATAAGATCACCTACATCACTTATAAATACTGTAGTTTCGCATAGGTTAGTGGCTTAGATTCAGTGGTTAAACATGAACTGTATGTTGTGCAGATTTTCACATGTCATATTTATGGGTGGGAGCTGTGAGTAAAACTGTCTACATAGCATTGCTCGTGTTCAGCACCACCCAAGTTCTGCCCTTAGTTTCCTGTTTGTGACCAAACTTTAACCATCCATGCAATCATCTTAACATATTAGTTTTACAGTTTGAACAAAGCTTCTCTATCTTGCAGTCTGACAGACGAATCTGGGTTTGGTCAATTCTGTTTTACCTCGGTATATTAACAATAAAGATTCTTTCCTATGAACTCCTATGAGTGTCATTACTTTTGCCCATACAGTGTAAATGAGAATAGGATCCAAAGAAACTTTAGATTCAATGAAGAGACACATGTGAAAGACCGCCAGTTAATCTGCAGGTTTACTTTTTATTTTTCAAATTCATTTGAATGTTTTTCATCACTAATAAAATGAATCAAAACCTCAAATAGTTATAGCATTTGAAAACCAAATATTAAGGAGTGCTGACTGTCATGAATTTTCCATCACAGTAATCTGACCTACACCCCATCAACTTCATAGGTGGACATGGAAAACTAAGAAGGCTAAGCACTCAGTAACAAGATGTTCTTTGCAGTATTGTGAACTGATGATGGGATAAAGTGATCACTCAATTCTGCACAAGATGGTGGTGTCCATGCCAGCTCAAGGGCATGCAGTTGTTACCTTGTAAGGCTAAATATTCCAAATACTAATTGTCTATTTCATCTATGAGCTTCTCACATTAGGGATCACAACAGCAGATTTGATCATGCTGACAGAGGTCATAAGCTTAAGTTAATGTTCACATTAAACACCAGAAAGGGGAACAAACGTGATCTCAGTGTCACTGACAGTTGCAATAACCTAATAACCAGCAGATTTTATTGGACTGGTGAGTGGATGAACTCACTGCATACTGAAGCTGGACAGGTGGATGGATGGACATGTTGCACACAGGCTCACTGAAATGGGACAGGTAGGTGGATGGACTCATAGCACAGAGGCTTAATGAAACTGGACATGTGGGTGGATGGACTCATTGCACAGAGGCTCACGGAACAGGTGGGTGGATGGACCCATTGCACAGAGGCTCACGGAACAGGTGGGTGGATGGACCCATTGCACAGAGGCTCAGTGAAACTGGACAGGTAGGTGGATGAACTCATTGCACAGAGGTTCACGGAAACGGAACAGATAGGTGGATGGACTTGTTGCACAGAGGCTTACTGAAACGGAACAGGTGGGTAGAAAGTGGATGCAAGGGCAGGAACAACCCTAGACAAGGTGCCAATCCATCGTAGGGCACACACACAGTGACAGTGACACACTAAGGGCCGCTTTAGAGACACCAATTAACCCAACACACATGTCTTTGGACAGTGGGAGAAAACTAGAGAACTCAGAGTAAACCCAAGCAGACACAGGGACCCAGGCTGCAGTGGGACTGTGGTAGCCTAGTGGTTAAGGTACTGGACTATGGACCAGAAGGTGCAGGGTTCAAATCCCACCTCTTCCACAGTTGGGTCCTTGAGCAAGGTCCCTAACCCACAATTGCTTGAACTGTAAGACTGTATTAATTGTAAGTCGCTCTGGATAAGGGCGTCTGCTAAATGCTGTAAATGTAAATGGATTGATGGCGGGACCTTATTGCTGTAAGGCAGCGCTGCTAGCCACTGTGCTGCCCTAATTTTTTCAGTCAAATAAAGCTTTAATAAACAAATAATAATTTAAATAAACTTATTTATATGAGCTAAGCTTACAAAGCTGGAATATTCAGCAATTAAACAAAGTTTATTTGGCACCATGTGATTTTTTTTTTTACCAAAGTAAAAAAGTGAGTGAAACTGTGAAAATCCTCTTAGTGTGATGATTCCATCATTTTGCCAGGGGTAAATAATGGCATATACTGTAGTGAATTAACTATAGGAAAGTATAGTATAAAACAAATATACATTTAAAATGACTTACATGTTGGCTCCATTTGTTGCCTGGACTGCCTCGTCACAAAATTCGTCCTCTGGAAACAGAAATCATTAGGTGAGAGTCTACACTAACTGCCAATATCTGTGCTGCCTTATTGTTATTGTCAAAAATGCAACTGAGCTACAAATTATTTATGCAGTTCAGCTGTAAATGTACAGAAAAATACAGAAAATTGTTTGTATAACAAAAAACTTACTGCAGTTTATTGTGTGACCCTTAAACTCATACTCTGCCATGACACTGCTTGTGATAGTATCTCCACGCACACTGCCATTTAGAATTCCATACTGTTCGGATATGTTCTGTCTTCCAGCAGAGAGATCAGTACAACATGAAGTCTGCACACCATTTGCGGAACAGAGCGTGATGTTTCTCCCATCGACCTGCACCATCAGCTGATCCAGCAATGGCTTCCAGATCACACAGAAGGGACTTTTGTCTTGCATAATGTTTAGGAGCTGTAGCTTCGATGCAGAACACACAGCTGTTATTGAGCCCCGGACTGACAGTGTGCTCTCATTGGCTGAAATAATGATCGACGTACAACCAGGAGTCAAATTGTAGGAAAGAGTCTGTTTGCCATTAAGGTGGACCCATGTTCCACACATCTTAAAATAGCTGTCATTCTCTGTTGAGACAATAAAATCAGCAGACAACAGTCAAATTAAATGTACCTATTTCTTGGTGACTTAAATATTTATCATAAACTGAGCTTCCAGTTTATTAACTAGGATTCAAATGTTAGGAATCCTTCAAATGTTTTAAACTCTAATGGTTAATTTTCTGAATTCCACAGTGAAGCACAAGTTTGCTTACTACGTACTACAATTCATCTTGTATTCAGTATTTTGTAGAAATATCAAGCACAAGAGCATGCAAGCACTACCAAAATGTGTTTAATAAACTGGATACTCAGTGCTTATAGTATAGTAATTACAGTATTTCTAAGTGCCTCACACACGGGGGCACCTCTGTTCTCTTACATGTCACAGACTCTAAACCCATGACCTGAGGAATTCTGTGACTGTGAAAAGCCTAGATAGAAACTTAGATAGCAGACAGAAAGTGGAAGCCTTTGGAGAGGACTGGATGATACCTTTACACAAACTCAACACCCAAGCCAAACTTTGGCTCACCAAAGGAAGAGGTGGGATAGGAACCAGCAGGAGAGTATAGGTGAGAGTAGGTGTCCTCTTTTTGTCTTCACAGGAAATAAGTCATGCCATCGCCTATCGGTAATGTTGACCTGTTCGACTGATCCTCAGTTCTGTCTGTTTTTTGTCTGTTTCTACATTCGAGAGGAAGGTTCTAATTTTCAGATTTCCTCAAGTCTGGGAGGCTGGGTCTGTGTCAGGTAGGCACACAAGGGGTGACAACAATGATATTAAAGAAGTGACGTTACATCAAATGTACTGCATTTAATCACCTTCTGCCCAAGCGATTGAAAGGAAGGCAAGTGTCAGTATTCTTCCAATGTTGTAAAACCGTCGTTTCATGGTGACACCTTTAAAAGCAAACAGAATAATCAGCAATAAAACATAAGAAAGGGAGATATGCATGTTTCAAACACTGCTACAATTGTTAGGTAATCGTTATGCAGACACAGCATATTTGTTGCTCTAGGAGAAGAAGGATTCCCCAACCACACCCTACATCAAGATATGAATAGCCAATCTGCAGTAAAGTGTAACTTGTGAAAAAATCTCTACTACTTTATTACACAATACCAGTGCCTTAGTAATTAATTTGTATATTAAAAATAAAAAACAGGCTATACAATTTAAGTGAGTTCAATATTTTTTACACCAAAAACATAATAAAGATTAAAATAAATTCAAGGTCTAAATTCAGCTCTGAAACCTACTTACATTGTTCATTTTGTATTTTGTGGTAATACTCTGTAATATGAATTAAATCCATATTTTTGTAAATATTAGTAAATTGTGATTTTACGAAACTTGGTCCTTCTCATATATACAATATTTTATGATACAGTGTATATAATAAAGTGCATGAAACACATTGCATCAAAGCAAAAAGAATTATACCGAACTATATTCTGAGTCCCCATGGAACCTACAAAGATTAGAGATTACAGCCGACAGAAAAGGAAACAGGACATGTGCTTTGCTTTAACTCTTCACTTTAAGTCCATTACTCATTCAATTACATTACATTTTTTTTAACACATTATTATAAAATATGCTTCCAGTGCAAGTAAATGTATAAGTGTAACTTGCATCTGGTGGATTTGTCTTAACATATACCCACTGTAAATCAACATAACTACTTTAAAGCATATAATTACTTGTGTGGCATTTCTGGAGTTAATTATTCCAATTTATTCTATTCCTCATGGGACAAATCTGCTTGTTACTTGACATTTTCATTGCTGATAAGCCTTCTAGAGGAATTAACTAAGAGAACCGAGAGAAAACTGTACATAATAATGAAAAGTGAGACAGAATACAGTGTAAGTCAAAAGACACAGGACATCGCAAAGGCTACCAAAACCATTGTTGAAGTTTCTTCATCGGTTGGGATCTTTGAACCAATATCTGTGTTGATCATTTTTGAACCACAAGAGATGTTTGCAAATCTTCTTTTTTTGCAATTGATTTCTGAGACAGTTCTGGTCTTCTTTAATATGCTATATAACCACCTTCCCATTGGAAAAATATAATGATTTCCTGTGACTTCTGACTCACCCTGTATATACTAGCATTCACTGCTCTCATGTAAAGACTATAGAAACTCAGAGTAAAAATAGCTCTCCTGCTGTAGCTTGTTGATATCCTGCAATGCCTGACCACATTCTAGGTCACTCCTTAGATCAGCAGCATTTGGTGTCATCGATGTGAGAAGTGCATAATCTCGCTTCCTTTTTTGATTGCTACAATTTAAATACTTAAATGTGAAAATGTTTTCTTATTCCAAGGTAAACCTGAATACATATTGGCATGGATTCACCTACAGCCTCTAAACATTCCTTCAAGATTAAGGTCCATGTTTATGTGATTATGTCATGTAGCTTAGTCAGGTTCGCATTTTGTTCAAGCAGGTTCTGTACTGCACTTCTATTAAAAGCAGCAATGAAATATTTAAGTAATCTGGGTGGAATTTAATATATTTGTGAATTAAATGATATAATATAATAATCACACTATTTATTAATTAGTCTCATCACTCTCAATGTGCCCACACAAAGCTAACATACACTCACTAAAACCTCTGTGAGCTTGGGTGTGTATCGTGTGGCTATGTAGCTGTTGTTTTAATAGGAAAAGAGATAAATGAAAGCCCACATATTGAGAAGTGTTTGTTGAAAGAATGGGAGGTGTTAGTATGTCATACTGCCCCAGCTTTTTATGATGTGGGGTTGTATAAGATTAGACAGTAGCTCACAAACCTGAGTACACCTCTCACATTTCTCATGAGATAACACTGAGATACAAAATGTAAAGTGGTCAGTCACACCATCTGAACCAATTAAGTTTATCTTGAACTTATCAGACCACAGGACAAGGTTCCAGTTATTCATGTTCATAGTCTGCTTGACTTCAGCAAAATGCTTGCAGGTTTTCTTGTGCATCATCTTTAGAAGATGCTTCCTTCTGGGACCACGGCCATGCAGACCAGTTTGATAAAGTGTGCAGCTTATGGTCTGAGCACTGACAGGCTGACCCTCCACCCCTTTAACCTTTGCAGTAATGCTGGTAGCACTCCTATGTCTATTTTCAAAGGCCAATCTCTGGAAATGATCCTGATGCACTCAGTTTTTTTAGTCAACCATGGTGAGGCTTATTCTGAGTGGAACCTGTTCAGTTAAACCACTGTGTGGTCTTGGCCACTGTGCTGCAGCTCGCTTTCAGGGTGATGACAATCTTCTTATAGCCTAGGCCCTCTTTATGTAGAGCAACAATTCTTTTTTTCAGATCCTCATGTTGAACTTCCAGTGAACAGTATGAGAGTGTGTGAGAGCGGTAAAACCAAATGTAACACCTTCCTCCCCAATAACACATGGGCACAATTTGGCCATTTTCACTTAGGGGTGTACTCATGTTTGTGAGATACTGTAAATAAATAAACGTGCGCAAAGATGCCACCAGACCGACCTACAATAAGGTGTGTCAACCCACGATCTTTACAAGCCCTCAGCCAACTCCCTTGGAATGCTATGACACCCAATCTAAATGTACAGCAATTATAAGTAAAAATGACTCACGATGAAAGGTCATAAAAACTGGTGGATAAGACTGGTGGAGGGTTGTCTCACTGATCTGCTTTGGTTCAACAGTTTCTGCATCTTGGATAAGCCGTCATTCAGTAAAATCTCTATATTAATCCATGTCTGTCTGACTAATTTTTGAATCATTATTTAAGCATATCTGCTATACGTATTAGTGGAATTGGATCATGACCTTGACACTAATAACTTAACATAGCAATTGTAAATGGCCATTTAAATATGTATGTTAAACAATATGATGTTTATGTACAAGATCTAATACTAGCTAAATTAAGATGGTGCTTTGGTGGCATTCATTTCAGTTATTTTGTCTATAATGGAATTGAATCAATTCTGCTTTATAGAGTCAACTCTCAGTTTTTCTATTAAGTGAATTGAACTGAGTATAACAAAGCGGCACTGAATAAACATTTACAAATACAGTATATGTCATGAACATAACATGCTTCTGTATGTAAGAAACTTAAGTGATGCAACATTTAATAATTTTCTCCTTTATGGAGTCCGCATGTCCTCCTCATGTCCCTGGGTACTTTGGTTTCCTCAAGCACCCAAAGTCCTGCATGTTAGGTTAATTAGTGTCTCTAGAGTGGCCCTGGTGTGTACCCTATAACAGAATGGTGCCATGTCTAGTGTTGTTTCTGCCTTGTTCTATGCCATGCCATGGGCACCAGGTTTCTCATGACCCTGTTCAGGATCAAGAGGATAAGAAAGTGAATGTATGAATAAATGAACAATTAATACTGTAATTCTTAAGGAGATGATGAGTGAGTGTAGCTGTAGCCCTAATCAAAATGGTGTCATTACTTATTTATAATCTATCATGACATCCAGTACTGGAGCTAAAAATCGCTTGGTTGTAATGAAAGCCTGAAAGCACACTTTTCTTTTAATGTTGCCTAGGTAATGACCTACATTTTATTTTAAGACTTTGGAGTATGTCTGCCTCAATGACAAATCTATAGAATGCTATACTATGCGACTGTTCTACTTTAAGGACAATGGTCTAGACATCTAACAGGTAAGTGGGTGGAAAATACCAGATCTTAAAGACACTGCAACAGTGCTTTGTGACTCAAACAGCAATTGTGACTGATTTTGAAATATGCTCAATTTTAAAAAGGCCACAACTATGTGAAGTATAAGAAAACATATGTTAACACTTTGCTGCACGGTGTGCAGAGGTGTGGCTCAAAACAATTAGTTTCCAGCCAAAGACATAAATACACAAGAATTTTTATAACCTTTCAAACTGTCAAAATGACAAGCTACCAATATAAACTGAAAGTTCCAAAGCATTTTTATGCTTTACCACTACTTTACCACTTTCGTATTATACAATTAAACATTCATGGTTAATGTTTCAAAAGTGAAGAGAAGATTTTTACTATGGTTTGAAATTGAAAATTTCAATGACATGTTCATGCATATCTGACTTTACCCATTGCCATTCAGAGTCATGCTGGTATCTGACCTAAAAAACTGCTCAGGCCTCATAATAGCATTCATTCCTCAAAAGCCCGTATACACACCGACATGCACAAACCTGCAGCATGTGTGTTAGACACAACACAATGTCTGCAGATACCGTTCTGCTGCAATAAAAGGTTTAGCAAATGTATACAAGATACTGTAGATTTCCATAGCACTACCCTCAGAACACATTACATAGAAATGTTTTACAAGTTAAACTTCAACAGCATTGTCGGGATCTGGATATAACACTGACACAAATCTGTGAACTAAGAAGTGGAACAAATGCTTTTAACCATTAGCTTGTGAAAGATGTAAATGATCAACAATGAAAATAAATGAAAACTAAGTTCATTAAATCTGTAAATGTTTACAATAAAGACCTAACACAACTCACAGTCTACCACACAAAACAGTGCCAGTTCCTTTATGCTTTGTTTGAGAAGGGTGGGCCTGAACATGTTCACTCTCTCTCTCTCTCTCGCTCCCTCTCATCCATTGTTCCTGCCATGAGGGAAAGAATTTAGGCCTCTCTTAAAGAATGTCACTTTTCACTTCTTATACTGCCATGGAATTCAGATATGTATACTTGCAATCTGTAATGTCCAGTTCCCCGCAAAAAAGTAAGGATTTTCCACTTTTCATCATATTTTACACGTCCCAAATCAGAAAAAAACTTGGAACAGTATGGACATTGTATATAAAAAACACATAGCATTTCTTACATTTACTTGCAGACAGTAAAACCCAAGAAATGTATTTTTTGTTCGGTCAACTTCATTTCATTTGTTAATAAACATCCATTTCTGCATTTCAAGCCCGTAACTAAAATAAAAGTTGAGATGGGGGCAAGATGGAGCTAGTAATAAACTAATAAAAATATTTATTATGTGATTTCAAACAGGCGATTGTGATCATGATTTGGTACAAAAGCAGCACCCAGGAAAGGCTGAGTCTTTGATGAGAAACGTTGGCCAGATAATCTCCAGTTTGTCAACAAATGTGTGAGAAAATGATTCAAATGTTTAAGAACACTGGTCCTCAAAGAAATATTTTAAGGGGTTTGCGTATTACCCGCTCTGCATAATATGCTCACAAAAATTATGGAATATTTCATAAGGTGATATTTCATTTTGAAATATTCCCAGAGTTTTGTGAGCAGTATAGTATTAAATGATTCAAGTAATATGAGGAATTTCAGTGGGTTTTCAGGCCAAATATTCAAGGTTCAAACTTAAGCTGAAGACCTGTGACCTTCGATCCCTCAGATGGCACTGCATCAAGAACTATCATTCCACAATATACAATATAACCACATGGACAAGGGATTACTTTGACAAACCTTTGTCAGTTATGTTAACAAATGCCACTTTCCATGGACCATTATCATGTCCATAGGCCAGGGTCTGTCATGGTATGGCCTGTGTCAGTCTCATTGGAAAAGGCAATTTAGGTACCTGTAATATAGGGTATGGGTACTGGACTCTGCCTGCATGCAGTCCTGACCTGTCCCTAATAAAGAATATGTGGATGCTACAATGACTGCCCTGTACTGTTGCTCATCTTAAGACATTTTTGCAGGAAAAATGGATCAAAATAACACCGGAAACATTTAATCATTTGGTAAACTCTCTGCCGAAACATTGACCAAGTGTGAAAAGGAATGGCAACAATTCAAGCGTTAAATGCTTCACTGTACCAACCTTTTTTGAAATGTGCTGCAAACATGAATAACAGGAAGCAATGTATTAAAAAAATTATCAGATAACACATGAAATATCTTAAGTTCATGTGTCTGCACTTAAATAAAAGCTTCACTTGGAACTCCATTCCATGGAGATCCAACTGACAAAAAAAAACTGGAACTGTGTGTCCATATGGATCAGCAGTAGGCAAGGCAATTATCTCATGCATGCTTCCAAGTCAACCAAAACTTGGATAAGGAATCAATCCTGGAATGATCTGGAGTGACCTATTCAGTCTCCAGATTCATATCCTGTAGAAAATCTTTGCTGGGAGTAACACAGTATCCATCAAACCTCAATGCGCTGGAAGATTTAGCAGAAAAAGAATTCGTAAAGGTTCGATACACATCTCAAATCGCGAATCGATTGCGTGTATATAATGTGTGTCTGCATATGCCTTTGTTGCTTTTGCCTTTGTTGTCATTTTAATAGAGTATGTAGTAAATTCTCTACTTCCTTTTCACACTTACACTGTGCATTTCACACCATCAACCTACATTTGTTTTCCATGTACTCATCATATTGTCTGTACTTCAGAAACCTTACTGATTCCTTACAGATCATTTTAGACTCTTACAGCATTTCACAGTGTTGACTCATGGTGTTCAGCAAGAGAAAATGAAGCATGAAGCTCAGCACTTTGCTGATATGAATCAGACGTTAATCCTAGGTAAATATCACTGATTTCAGACCGAGCTACCAGACACACAGTACAGGGCCTAAAAAGTGGATCCTGCTCAATGACAAAGAGAAAGCGATTCAGGCACGATACTAAGTCAACGTGACATATAATAAGTCAAGGGCTGAGGATACACAATATGCTGCTCCCGTTCACTGTCAAACAGACAAGCTGCTCAACCATAGTGGTTCAGACAGGAAAACCAACATAACTGAACAGGTACTGAAAACATGCTGTAACATAACCTAAGTTTGGCTAAAGATTCAATAGTAATAGTTGTACTTCTGTACACAGTATGTGAGAGCAAAATAACTGGAAGGCATTAGCTTCTGTTGAGACGCCTATGGAAAGCGTCCTGGGGTGATGTGAATGCCTTTCACTTACTCACAGACACACAGTGGGGAAGGGAAGGCTTTAGCACTCTTATTTATTCATAGCCTCCAAGTAAATATGTGTCTGCAAATCCTCCACCTGCGCTCAAATTTCCTCAAAGATCTTCAAGGCTGATTGCACACATTCTCACCACAGAGGATGTAGCAGCAACGGCTATTTAAGAACATGAAATGGAATGGCACAGATGAGCAAGACAAGATGTTTGCCTCGTTTAACAAAGACAAAACCTAGAAAGGCTCAGATAAATTATTTGAAACAGGTTTTAGATTCAGTCTGGATAACTGAAAGACGTAATTCTTTATTCTAATAGTAGACACTGAAATTGGTTCTTACTATCATCCATAATATACTATTCAATATGATCTAATTTAACAGTGGGCCTATTACTTTTAAATAGATCGGTAAAACGGTGTTACAGTGTCAGTGTCTGAATGTGCGCCCTTGGTAAATGAATACAAATGTGTGAACCACATGTTCGTCTTAGCTGTTTAACCACGCAAAACATTGCAAATAGAAGCCACATTGGCTACATTACCCAATATAACCTCCAACAAATGTATATTAACTTATTATTATAAGTCTAATATGAGGTATATAAACTATTCCGAATTAAATACCACTACCATTTATCTTTAAATATCATAAAATTTAAGAGTTAACAATTAATTGTCAAATACTGCAAAATGTAAACTGTGAAAACCATGACTAATTAGCTCCGCAGATAAATTAGATTGATGATATATTATTTATTATTCGTCTTTAATAGAAAATGGAATGAAGCGAAGGGACTGTAGCTTAACACAGTGTTATAAATCAGTTCCACACAGCTGACTGTATTATCTACTGTATTCCTACTGAAGAACCAAGGTTCACGGTTTGCTATGGTATTTTTTATTTTACTGACTGGATATACTTTTTGTACAAATCCAGTTAATTGTGGTTAAATGGTGTAGATTGCAGTAGTTTACAAGTGTACATTGATAATATGATCTACGACTGTAACTACACGTTAATTGTGAAAATGCACAAAATAAGGGCTTGACATGGCACTGCGGTTCAGGTAAAGTTATAGCTTTAATTCTAGTACCTAACACAGCTGAACCCTTAACTCTCTATTACAGAGATAATAGACTTTTTAATACTGCATCTCTTGTAAGTCTCCCTCTGTAAGCGTATCTGCTAAATGCAGTTAGTTTATCATTTATTTCCATTGTTGGTTATTTATAAGCTATTTCCTTCCATTCATACTTACGTCTTAAAATTTAAACCCATAGCACAATCTAAACACATTAAAGTAGCTTTATAAAAAAAAGAGCTTTAACTCCTACCTGACGCGACCTTGACAAGTAGAAACAATCTTCGTTAGTCAAAGGAAGTTCACGTTTTAAGGAAATCGGGCAGAAAGCCCGGTGAAAGCAATCCTTGCTGAAAGAAAAGGAGCACAGCGCTGTGCGCAAAAACGATACTACATGCAAATGCAGAAGTCTCACAGTCTCACCGCGTCGCTTACGTGCGCTGGAAAGTCCGCGCTCAAGCGATAGTCACCTCTTGCTATACCTTTAAAGTAATCATTTAAGAAAAATGAATTTTATGCAAACGACCTGGTGCTTTTCTCCGGAGCAACGTGATAACTCGCCATGGGCGACACTACCTGTCAACGCCACAGGAGGCAGCGGGAAGGACGAGCAGTAGTGTAGCCGGTGTTTAGTGCGAAACCGAGCGGGAGGAGGAGTGTTAAAGCGTTTACTATAACGCAAAGTATATTAAACTGCCCCACGCTTTACCCCACCAGTGTCACACGAGGTGTCCTTACAAAGGGGAATTTCATGTCTCACATGCTTGCACTTGCCACTGTGACATACAGGTGTAAACACGTATTCATCCAAAAATATGAAAGTGTTGCACTGTACAACGTCTATTCATTTAAAATGTGGCTATTCATGTACATAATTATAGGACAGCATTTTCTCACTGTAAATGACAGTAACGCTGACCATTATAATAATCTGAAAGTAACGTAAAAATTAAACTACATCAGAATCCCTTAACAATAGTGTTTAAAAATAGGCTATTAACTAAATGTGAATTTGAATCCACGTATATACTGATGTCCCCTCCCCCCTTCTCTCTCTCTCTCTCTCTTTCACACACACACACACACACACACACACACACACACACACACACACACACACACACAC